>JAWQFJ010002159.1:42500-52500 GCA_034096865.1 Theodoxus fluviatilis | reverse complement strand
AATGGTAAACCATCCTGTTCAAAATAAATGGTTATCTGATCACTGGCAGGGAAGTTCTGTGAAATGAGGTAATTTTCAGAGGGCTATTACATTCTATTTGAATAATCACAGGATGCTTTGTGGCATAGATTTAATTTCCTGCAATTTTCTTTGCATATATCAAAAGTGGTCCATTTTAATATTCATTACATTTTCTCCTTCAACTACCATAATTCTAAAAAAGACAACACTTTTGGGGCATGTTTTCCCCTGCATAAAGATAATCGGTATGGCAAGTTTGACACATCCTGAATGGTTTCTGCCAATCTCCTTACACACGCACTGACCAATAATTTTCCCATGGGTATCCTGTACAGTGCTTTCAAGAGCAAGACGACCACTTTATAGCCATCTGGATCAATATACTGAATATAGACACAGCTTACAGTGGGCAATAGTCAGATGAGGCCCAGAAATTACTGTGAACAGCCAGGGACAGCCAAGAGTTTGTCAGTGTCTATGTTTTATCACCTCCCAACCAAATTAACCTCTAATTCTACAGAGCAGATATTCTTCTCCTGCAAGCAAACCCCTCCATACATAGCCCAAGGCCAGTCCTATTGTGTACATCATTACATGCAACTGGAGTGAGTTTCCCAGTCTACATGGATCTACAGGCAAAGGATGCTGGAGGTTGAAAGTCTAGGGGGAAGACATTTGTGGCCCATCAATTTTACCTCTCACTCAGTCAACAAAGGGTTTTCTGGGGTTTTTCACTGGATCAAAGTTAACAAGTTCATTCTAAAGACTCGAGAAGTGGGCAAATCACACTCAATGTCAAGACTAACTATCAGTCCTCTAATCTGCTGCTGAAATAGCAAAACCACATGAAAGTCATCAGGTTTTAGAGTGTCAAGCCACTCCAAACTGCCCTAAACTGCTTCTAACTGGCTTGTGGATAAAAATCTACTGATTATAATAATCATCCATCATAAACGCTGATTTGCATAATCCACTGTCATCTGTCAATGAATGAATGAATTAATGAATAAATAAATTAGTTGTACTGCCTATCTACTGATCTACTGATTGTAATAATCATCCATCATAAACGCTGATTTGCATAATCCACAATCATCTGTCAATGAATTAATGAATGAATGAATAAATAAATGAGTTTTACTGCCTATCAGCATTTGAAGGCTTAGCCCCCGGCAAAATGTCATTTTAGAAATTTCCAAAATTCTGGAACATTCCAGAACATTCTAGAATGTTGTGGAATATATATTAGATGGAATTCCAGAATACTTTCATCTTATTCTAAAATCACGTTGTGGCTATTTTCAACATGGTATTTCGTTACCATGAATTGATTGTAACCTGTGTTATTGTGTGAATTTTGTGTGGCATAGAGGGTGGGTAGGTGGGTAGGGGTGGGGGATGGGATTGGATTTGTTTGTTTGTTTTCTTGTTTTAACAAGGGCTGGATGTTAGATGGGCAGTTATGCCTAATTCATGTATTTCCCTTGAAAAATAAAGTTTAATCAATTTAATCAATCTCTCTCTCTCTCTCTCTCTCTCTCTCTCTCTCTCTCTCTCTCTCTCTCTCTCTCTCTCTCTCTCTCTCTCTCTCTCACACACACACACACACACACACATACACTCTGAGCAGAAGGAAATGCACAATGAGTGCATGATTGCATGGTGCACGCAAGGACTGGTGGGCACACGATCACACCAGCAGGAACATTCCATCTACATCTGAGGCAACACCAACACAAGGACTGGTGGGCACACGATCACACCAGCAGGAACAATCCATCTACATCTGAGGCAACACCAACACAAGGACTGGTGGGCACACGATCACACCAGCAGGAACAATCCATCTACATCTGAGGCAACACCAACACAAGGACTGGTGGGCACACGATCACACCAGCAGGAACAATCCATCTACATCTGAGGCAACACCAACACAAGGACTGGTGGGCACACGATCACACCAGCAGGAACAATCCATCTACATCTGAGGCAACACCAACACAAGGACTGGTGGGCACACGATCACACCAGCAGGAACAATCCATCTACATCTGAGGCAACACCAACACAAGGACTGGTGGGCACACATCACACCAGCAGGAACAATCCATCTACATCTGAGGCAACACCAACACAAGGACTGGTGGGCACACGATCACACCAGCAGGAACAATCCATCTACATCTGAGGCAACACCAACACAAGGACTGGTGGGCACACGATCACACCAGCAGGAACAATCCATATATTACATCTGAGGCAACACCAACACAAGGACTGGTGGGCACACGATCACACCAGCAGGAACAATCCATCTACATCTGAGGCAACACCAACACAAGGACTGGTGGGCACACATCACACTGGTCAGCAGGAACAATCCATCTACATCTGAGGCAGCACCAACACAAGGACTGGTGGGCACACATCACACTGGTCAGCAGGAACAATCCATCTACATCTGAGGCAGCACCAACACAAGGACTGGTGGGCACACATCACACTGGTCAGCAGGAACAATCCATCTACATCTGAGGCAACACCAACACAAGGACTGGTGGGCACACATCACACTGGTCAGCAGGAACAATCCATCTACATCTGAGGCAGCACCAACACAAGGACTGGTGGGCACACATCACACTGGTCAGCAGGAACAATCCATCTACATCTGAGGCAACACCAACACAAGGACTGGTGGGCACACATCACACCAGCAGGAACAATCCATCTACATCTGAGGCAACACCAACACAAGGCCTGGTGGACACACATCACACTGGTCAGCAGGAACAATCCATCTACATCTGAGGCAACACCAACACAAGGGGTCAAGGGGTCAGAGAGAAACTGTGACACACTTGTCCCAACAATACCTTGTGGATGTCAGATGTCAGGAAATAATTTATGTGACAGGTTGTTGAAGGCTTGCTTGACCTACGAAAGTTTTCATAGTGCAGACCCAACATTTTGTTGGACAGTTTCATATTTGACACTGACAAGGGTTCAAAAAGATAAAGGTCCCCTCCTTATATGCCACGAGACACCCACCCCCACCCCACCTCCACCCCCACCCCACCCCCAAAAAATTTGAGGTCAGGGTAATGTGGAAAGAAAAGGGTCAGAAAGTTGGCCTGAACTTTTACTTTTTAATAGAAGGGGCCAGGTTGAACTTAAATAACATTTCTGTTTTATTTTCTTACTTAGATAGTGGATTCCGTAAGTGCTCAAAGGGCAGGGAAGATGGGATAGCCCACAGTTCCTTGTTTATCAACAATTTCTTTCATTTTTCTTTCTTTATTTTTTTTGCATGATGAAAAAAAGGGATTAGGGTCAGCCGACAAAATTGGGCTTTGGGCTGCCATACCTGCATCTTTTTCTGTCTACTAGGTCACAGAAATGAAGATTTCACAACAGAACCATTTCTTTAAACTTTATCATGAAAACAGGTTTCATACTTAATTACTGTGTGAAATTGTCTTCAATAAAACTAGTAATACTAGTAATAGCAGTGCCCTGACTGAATTCCCTACTCAAAATAACATTTGATTTGAAGTTTTATTTCTCGCCAACTCAAAGTGCATAAAAAGGTGAAAATATCTGGATTACAATTTACATCGACTAATCAAGCATGTTCTATGGCGCAGTGGGTTTCACATACTTGATTCATCACACACTACTTTGAAGAACGTGCATTTTCTGAATTAATCAAACCCTTCCAACAAAAACAGATCAATAAGGAGATGAATGAGAAAGACTGCTGGTCCTCAATTCCCATCTGAATTGCACGACGCTACATACAAGCCAAGATCAATACAAGGAATTATTGCAGTCATTATGCCTGGATCTAGACGGGAAACAAGTAATATGAGGAGTTTTCTCCAATATCTCTCTGGGGATACAAAAGCCAGTACCCATTAGACACAGAATGAAAAGCATACTTTGTTGTGCAGCTAACACATCCCAACTAAACGTTTTGTCTAGAGATGCCATTAGCGCATTTCTCTATTGCTTTCAGGCCGGAAGGATGTAGATCAATACAACTACAAACATTCCTAATGGTTGGACACAGTGGCTGGAACCTCTGGACTAGAACACATGCTCTGTAGCAGAGGAAATGGAGAGTATTGCTCAATATTCTTTCCCCAATGTTCTGCTTTTTGGTAGAATTTATAATAGAAGCCAGGTGCACAATTGTATGTTTTATCAAAATATTTCTCTCTCCTCATAACCAGTTGCAAGGTAACTATCAAATCGAACATAACTCCATACATAATAATAGCATTATAATCATCTTTATAAATATGTCTATGTATCTAGTTTGTCATGATTATTCCTTCAAGGACAGTCATGTTAAGTATCATATATGCATGTTTATTGTGTTGACTATGTTCTCTAATACAGGATCAGACATCAGTGCTTGAAATGGAGTGAGAGAAATGGGGGCAATTAGACAGATGGGCAGACAGAATGGGACAGGAAGACGGAGCACACGTTTGCATACACACACACCACACACACACATCCACACACACACACACACTCATACACACACACACACACACACACACACACATGCAGACACACACACATACACACACACACCACACCAACACATGCAGACACAAACACACACACACACATGTATACACACATACTCTCTCTCTCTCTCTCTCTCACTCACACACACACACACACACACACACACACACACACACACACACACACACACACACACACACACAGACCACTGATAAAACCTGAAGCAAGAATGAGAAGAAGACAGTTAACAGATCTATAAGACACTCCTTTGAGACGGCCAACATAATCAAGAACAACTACAGATCTGCAGTGACTGAAAAGTAATGTGTAGAACTGGAAACGTCATAACTCACCATGGTGGTGCTGCTCATGGCGTTCATCATGGAGTGGTTCATCATGTGCCCGGAGTGGTCCATCATGTGCCCCGAGTGGTCCATTTGTCGCTGATCAAGTCTGGCCAAAAGCCTTGCACAGGTAGGGTGATTTCGTCCTCAGGTGTTCAATTCCTGCTCTTCTCTACAAAAAAACAGTCGAGCAGAGGGTCAAATTGCTGGGCGTCTGGGTAGCTCTCGGTCCTATCCTGTTGCTGTCAATTTGTCACGCGCAGACCACTGACCCTACCCACTTTCTGACCCTAAGAACGCTCGACAGCTGTCTCAGATTTTCACTGCCAAATTCAGAAGATCACTCGCCCTAGTAGCTCGACTCATCCGCTCGATCCCAGCATAAGTGTGTGAGCGAGCGTGTATCACCACGCGAGAATATTGGATGTGTGTCAGCGAGAGCTGTGGCGACTCCTCCTCACCGCTAGATAGTAGCGCTGTTCAATATGCAGATTTCCTAGTCTACGTCACGAGTGTTTCTGGTCGGCAACGTTTCAGCAGAAGTGGGGCGGGGGCGTCGAGGGGCGCAATTTTGGAGTATCCGGTTAGAACGAGAGGGCAACTGTGATAGGATAAATTCGACACAGTCTCGTTCGATCTGTTATCGTAGGTCACGAACTTCATAGTTGAAAGTCAACGAAACCAAGATTATCGACTGCTTACGGTAAACTACTAGTACTACAACCGGCCGCTCACGACTCTACGTGTATTACTATAGTATTAGTATTAGTGAGTCTATTACAACTTTCAAAGGTTTGACTGTTCGTCCCGACGTGGCTACTTTGTTGTGTGTGGCTTATCCAGGACTCGCTCCTGTGATCTGAAATTTAGGAGCATTTATTTCGTGAAATTTATGTCATAAATGTCTCCTAATGCACATAACTTTTCCAATGAAAGTCATCTCGGAGACGTTCTCACACACCTTCACACAGTCGTGACAGTGCCCTAAACAAAACAACGAACTCGGTGCGTGCACACGACCATACGTACCTAAAATTCCCTGGATAATCCGACAGATGACGCTACTCTCGAATGAAATTTTCTCAGTAAAATATATATATATGAAAATGTAAGCAACAACGCTCCAACGGAATCATTCAATACATGTGAGAGGGGGGACGTCGGGACTGATGTATGCCGTCGCCTTCACTGTAACAAGGGACATTACTCCATTTAACGGATTGTAAAACCACAGAGTTGTCTCCCTGCGTCCTTTTCAATCGAATCACGAGAAGTTTTAAAGCCTGCAAAATTATTGACCAATGATTACAATGATGATGGTGGTGATGACGACGACGATGACATAACAATTCTAGAGGACGGAGGATTAATAAAGGGGAAGCGTATGGAGTTTAATGGAAGCATATTCATTTTTTCTCAAGCAACATCCAGGGGTTTACTCTCTCTACATTTGCTCCCATTTCCAAGTCCGTCAGTCATGGTTTTACCGCCCATTGTGGTCATTGTAACGACTCAGATTTATTTTATTTAATTTTGGGCTTGTTTGAGCGGTTTTCACATTAGTTTTGTTTCCCTTTTAGTTTTATGTACGAGGCAAGAGTGGTCCGGCCACGTCTCCAACGCTATTCGTGAGAGGAACAAAACTAGGGTCATAATTGTTTTACTTCGTGCGTGCGTTTTGTAATTTTGGTGCATATTTAAATTAGGGTTTGATAAGCCGAAAAGCTCCATCTGTCCATTACTGCTGGGTTTTTTTTTTGCTGAACAAAGCACTTTGCGATTTTTAATTGTCCGTGATGGGATTTTCACGGGTTATCTCGTGCCTGTTACTTTTTCGTGCGTGTTGCACGTGCTTCGTCACCCTTATGGTGCGTTTGCAAGAGATTACGTCTCTTTAATGCAGGGAATTTTATGTATAAAGACAGGTTTATTTCACTTGAGAGAGAAGGATTAAAAGTAATTATGGACTAAAAGCCTTGACTTTGTTGGTCCACTGCGCTGTTTTTAAAGGTTTTGAATCTACAATTTGGTTTCTTTGGTTCTCGTATTTTTTTGGTGATTTGTTTATTGAGTGGCAGGATTAGCCAAGTGTTGGCGTCCTAACTGCCACGGTGTGATTTTGAAAGTGTGTGTTTTTTGTTGCGGTTAATGACATTTTAATTTCATTTTCCTTTGCATTTGAGAGTTTTGGATTGAAAGGTGTCTATGTGTAAATGTGAATATAGGTTGTTTTACGTTTAAATTATGTTTGTGGCGTGTTTGTTCTTAAATGTAATTAGTGACTGTGAAGGGAATTTCCCTTGTTTTCTTATTTACTGTCAGGTGGTGTCTCGAGCCTGTTCCACCTACACCAACCTTGACAGTCATATCGGTTGTCATTGTGGTGGTAGTAGCGGTGGTGGTCATTGTAGTGATGGCAGTAGTAGTAACAGTGGGTAAAGTTAAATGCAATTTTCATGTGAATTTTCACCCATTCATGAGTGTTCGAACCGCACTCTCCCCTCTGGTTGTCACAAAACATTATGTTACAGTCAAATAGGGAACTCAGGCATTCTCCGAGAATGCCTGAAAGTTTAGGCATTCACGGTAAATCCCTGGTTTGATCAGGCAATACCGGTAATGACTGAACATTTTCAGGCATTATCAGGAAATGACTAAAAACTACTTGTACAAATTTCCCGTTTTGCCTGACTGTTAGGCAAAACGGGTTGTTCTGACCTTGTCTGTTTTTACATAGTCTGCCTTGCATGAATGTTTAGTGAGTTTCTCTTCCATGTGTGACCTGAGACCTTGTCTGTTTTTACATAGCCTGCCTTGCATGAATTTATAGTGAGGTTTTTTCCCGGAGTTCGGAGTGATTAGAGTTTGTTTTTACATAGCCGGCCTTAATTTATTGTGAGTTTCTCTTATGTGAGTCTCTCTCATTGTCTCTTTAACTTTTCCCCCTTTTCGCTGAGTTTGGAGTGATTGGAGTTCACTTTCAGTATAATGCTAGTTCCATTGTGACGTTGCTCTCAATGTTGAGGGTAGCAATGGAGGAAACAGAATCGATGGAAGTCCGATTTAATCGGTTACTCTTTCAAAAGTACGCCAAAAAGGAAAAACACTTATTGCCAAAGTCAAAATATTTTCAAATACTTGAAGAGATGGTGGAAAACGGAAGTCGGAAAACTCCATGTCAGTATATCCTACAAGCTGTTTCGAAGTAAGTAGACTCCTCTCTTTCCCTCTCGTTCCTCCCTCTCTCTCATATCTGTCGTTCTGTCTGTCTCTGTCTCTCTCTGTCACTGTTTGTCTGTCTGTCTGTCTCTCTCTCTGCCTCTGTCTCTGTCTCTCTCTCTCTCTCTCTCTCTCTCTCTCTCTCTCTCTCTCTCTCTCTCTCTCTCTCTCTCTCTCTCAGATATGAAATCCTTCGATGCGGGCACATGGACAAGCTGATAAAGAAAAGAAAGTCACCTGCTGAAACCCCGATCTACTATGTGACAATTGAAGACACATTCGACGTGATCAGAACAGCTCATCTTGCCACAGGACACTGTGGAAGGGACAGAGTTCTAAAGGAACTTGAACAGAAATTTGCATTATGTTCTTTAATTGAATGCCTTCAAATTGAGAGAGAGAGAGAGAGAGAGAGAGAGAGAGAGAGAGAGAGAGAGAGAGAGAGAGAGAGAGAGAGAGTGAGAGTACAAAAGAGGCGTGAAACCAATTACGACCCAGGGGCGGACCCCCCCCCCCCCCCCCAACAGAAAAATTAAAAATTAAAAAAGTAAAATATTAAAAAATATATTTTTTCTTCAGTAACAAAATCTGCTGCCTGAAAGTGGTAATGATCATGATTATAATGCGCCAGAATGGACCATTTTGCAGTTACAACCCCCCCCCCCGCTCTCTCTCTCTCTCTCTCTCTCTCTCTCTCTCTCTCTCTCTCTCTCTCTCTCTCTCTCTCTCTCTCTCTCTCTCTCACGTTGGCAAAACTCCCCACTCGAGCTTGCCTTTTCATTTCTACGCATTCTGCCAATCTTGCACGTTGTGTTTAGCAACACAGGAGTCCTTCAGTAGTCTGACAACAGCTGAAAATACTTGCACGAGACAAATGCCAGCTATGAAAATCTTCGCATTAATTTTTTGCTTGGTTTTGCTGTGTTGGCGGCCCAAACCCGAGCATAGGCGAGAGGTTTGCGGCTTGTTGACCTAAGGGAGGTAACTCCTGACGCTGCCGCGTGTGGCTTGTGGTCAAGGGGGAGACAACTTTGTCACGTATTTGTGCGATTTTGGAAACTCTCACGTGGGCGTATAATAGTTAGTTACAAATGAATTTGAGAGAGAGAGAGAGAGAGAGAGAGAGAGAGAGAGAGAGAGAGAGAGAGAGAGAGAGAGAGAGAGAGAGAGAGAGTTAGCGAGCAACGATACGTTTCGACTGAATCTTCGTCTTCTTCCCGAAACGAAGATTTCTTTGTTGTCGCTCTCCTTCGCCTCACACAACCAAGTTTTCCAGTAAAACATGACATACAGTTAGCATAATTTTGTTTTCATAATGATCGTTCTTTAACTATCAATTTCATTTGCTTGCATTTGCTGACGACTGCGATTTTTGTTTTGCAGACGAGCTGCGTGTGCATGAGATGTCTTGAGTTGCCGCTCCGTGCCAAGCACAGACGCTGCCTGCCTGCCTGCCTTGCCTTCCGTTTGGTTTCCATGGTTTTGTTTGCAATTGCTGTGTTGTACCACGTGATATGCATTTCGTTTCAGTCAGCACTAATAGTGTCTTCCATTTGGTTTCCATGGTTTTGTTTGCAATTGCTGTGTTGTACCACGTGAAATGCGTTTCGTTTCAGTCAGCACTAATAGTAGTGTCTTCCATTAATTTTGGTTTTCATGGTTTTGTTTGCAATTGCCCCATCCCCCCCCCCCCCCCCCCCCCCCCCTGCTGCATGAAAGTGGTAGCCTAATGATCATGATTATAATGCACCAGAATGGACCATTTTGCAGTTACAACACCCCCCACCCCCACCCCACCCCTCCCCCCGCTTTCTGAATCGTTTCGGTTGAGCACTTTTACCCCCCCCCCCCCCCCCCCCCCCCCCCCGCTC
>JAWQFJ010002159.1:35000-37500 GCA_034096865.1 Theodoxus fluviatilis | reverse complement strand
GTGGTTCTACTCCATCACTCCGTATGTAATAATGATTCTTTCGCTCTCGATGATTAACCATTGAAGAACTTGGGCGACTGGAAAGTTATCTCCCCTGATTTTTGCGGATTGTATTCCGCATAGTATTGTGAAGTAGCTACATTCGGAGGCAAAAATTCACGTTGTAATCGCATTCATCAGAAGAGGTAACCATGTGTTCAAGTTATCGCATGAAATGCCCATGAGAAGTTTTTGAGTTCTAGGTATAAAAAAATAACCTTCAAAGCAATGCTGATATCAACATTGTTGCTTCAGTTCTTCAGGCATCACTAGAAAAGTCAAGAAGACCAAACCACGCTGAGGTGCACGAACATTTTGATCTTGGAAAGTTTCAAACTTTTGGGGGACCAAGGGGTTTCTATAATAAAAAATTACGGGGGGGGGGGGGGGGAAGAGGGGGGGGGGGGGTATATGAGAAGAAGCAAGACTGTGGTGTTTTTACTGAAATGGTCTGTCTCTCTTGAGAACAAGAACTTTCGTTGTGTACACGTCATCACACACAGCGTTTCCCCTTTTCACGTCAGACTCGGCATCTCGTAGACACTGCTATTGTGACTGCTCGAAGTTCACAGTGACGTCACAGCCAAGGGAAGTAAGTGTCAGTTGCTTGCAACGCACTTCCTGTGAACCCGGAAGCTCTTCTTCCACCCAAACAGGAAGTAGCCGGTGGCCGAGCCAGCCACGATGGCGATGAAGATCCAGAGGTTAAAGGTCATGGCCAGGAGCATCAGCAGGTAGGAGATGATCACGTTGATGGTCTGTAGGACAGTCTGTACCACGTGAGCACACAGCAGTCGCCCGAACCTGCAAGCAAAACGTCTCATGTCAGTGCAAACTGAGTTTTAATTTAAACAGTTAAAGTAAATCGAGACTGAAAAGTCTTCGTACGTGTAGAGGCCATGACTTCTTCTAAGTGCGGGAAAAAGGACCTCGGATTCAAATCGTTTCCGAATGCTATGTTATGAGCAATGACAGTGAATCGAGACAGAGAGCCCTCATACGTGAACTTGTAAGAGTTTCGAGTTCTTCTAAATACAGGGAACAGGGATCCATTTGGATCGTTTTGGAGTGACGTCCCCTTGTTCTGCAATGCACTCCATCAGCATTCAAGGGACTTGGGGACGATGGAGTCCTTACTGCGACGCCTCAAGATCTGCCTGTCTGCACTGCGAGCTGGTGCTCGACGCCTCAAGATCTGCCTGTCTGCACTGAGAGCTGGTGCTCGACGCCTCAAGATCTGCCTGTCTGCACTGCGAGCTGGTGCTCGACGCCTCAAGATCTGCCTGTCTGCACTGCGAGCTGGTGCTCGACGCCTCAAGATCTGCCTGTCTGCACTGCGAGCTGGTGCTCGACGCCTCAAGATCTGCCTGTCTGCACTGCGAGCTGGTGCTCGACGCCTCAAGATCTGCCTGTCTGCACTGCGAGCTGGTGCTCGACGCCTCAAGATCTGCCTGTCTGCACTGCGAGCTGGTGCTCGACGCCTCAAGATCTGCCTGTCTGCACTGCGAGCTGGTGCTCGACGCCTCAAGATCTGCCTGTCTGCACTGCGAGCTGGTGCTCGACGCCTCAAGATCTGCCTGTCTGCACTGCGAGCTGGTGCTCGACGCCTCAAGATCTGCCTGTCTGCACTGCGAGCTGGTGCTCTGTGACAGGCAGCTGTTCCTTTGCAGTGTTCTTGTCATCTCCTAGACCGTAGAGTATCCTCAAACGTAGAGCGTGACCTACTTGCATATTATTAACATGACGTGTTCACCCGCCAAATCTTGTGACTGGACAATGCCCCGCAGAGATGACTTTCCTCCGCCAACTCTTGTTATCTTAACTGTGATTGACAGGTTGTTACGGTGAGCGTTTTATGAAATCTCTGATCCAAAGATTTTTGTCTTTGATGCGTGTGATTACACAAGCATTTCTAGAGGAAAGTACCATTTGATCGGGTAAAAAGGGGAAAGAAAACGATGAAAACCCATATTTTGTCGTTAATAATATGGAAGTAGGTAACGCTCTACGTTTTAGGATACTCTACGGTCTAGGATATGACATTCTTACTACGGATTTAGGCTTTCCACAGGCAGTCCACGATTGCAACAACGACCTTTGAGCACTTGGAGCTTCATTTAGCATGAATCAAGCGCCTAATAGATATATTTCATCATCATCATCATCATCATCATCATCATCATCATCATCATCATCATCATCATCATCATCATCATCATCATCACCACCATCATCGTCGTCGTCGTCGTGGCGTCGTCATCGTCATCATGACCATCACATGATAAAACTTCTTCAAAAAATCTTCTGCGAGTGAAAGGTAAAAAAGCACATGTGTAGATTATCGCACTTCAGCAACTTTCTGAAATTGCCCTCCCATCTTTATTAACTTAAAAAAAAAACAGGTCGATGACGTCGCCACTTTGGGGTTATCTGGGCTTAAAAAGGGGTCACTCAAGGGACA
>JAWQFJ010002159.1:15000-30000 GCA_034096865.1 Theodoxus fluviatilis | reverse complement strand
GCGGTGGGTCAGTTCTAGGGAGACGTGGTGGGTCAGTTCTAGGGAGACGTGGTGGGTCAGTTCTAGGGAGACGCGGTGGGTCAGTTCTAGGGAGACGCGGTGGGTCAGTTCTAGGGAGACGTGGCGGGTCAGTTCCAGGGAGACGCGACGGGTCAGTTCCAGGGAGACGTGGTGGGTCAGTTCTAGGGAGACGTGGTGGGTCAGTTCTAGGGAGACGTGGTGGGTCAGTTCTAGGGAGACGTGGCGGGTCAGTTCCAGGGAGACGCGGCGGGTCAGTTCTAGGGAGACGCGGTGGGTCAGTTCTAGGGAGACGTGGCGGGTCAGTTCTAGAGAGACGCGGCGGGTCAGTTCTAGGGAGGCACGGTGGGTCAGTTCTAGGGAGGCACGGTGGGTCAGTTCTAGGGAGACGCGGTGGGTCAGTTCTAGGGAGACGTGGTGGGTCAGTTCTAGGGAGACGCGACGGGTCAGTTCTAGGGAGACGTGGCGGGTCAGTTCACCTCCAACCCGCAGGGGGACAGAGACAAAGAACATGTAAAACTTTGATCTTACGGCTGTCAAGGGTTGGGTACCGTTTCGCCGTTTCCCGTTTCGCCGTATTCGTCAATTTTTTTCTTAAGGCGATCCAGTGCTATTTCGCCGTCCTCTTTAGTGTCGGTTCGCCGTACTGGGGCTGAAATGGTCGAAGTCGGAAACATTCGTGGACACTGTACCCGAGGTACTCTGTCCGGGCGGACAGAGTACCCTAGTTTGCAATTTCGGCATTTAAACGAGAACGAGACCGCGCTAAACGATGTTTATTGGCGTTGCTGAAATGGTCGAAGTCGGAAACATTCGGAACGTCGTTTAGCTTAAGATTACACCCGAATCACGCGGACCGTTAAGGTGCATGGAGTACAGTACCGCCGAGCAAGACATTTGTCACAAAACGCAGATACATTATCGCGGCCGGATCTCAGCATAACTCCCCGGGCGTGCGAAGTAAGTCAGGCGGAGTGGCGGGTGCCGTCTGAGCTGAGCGCTATATCTCTCACTTTTACTGATTTCTATGTATCTCACTTTTACGGCAAAGTGACACTTACTTGATTAATACGGCGAAACGGGAAACGGCAAAACGGGAAACGGCGAAATGGGAACGGCGAAACGGGAAACGGCGAAACGGGAACACCCCTGTCCAGTCTTCCCTGATGATGAAACAACGGTACCTACTGGCAAACGCTCAATTTAGGATTTATTTTTCAACGCCACTGGAGAAGTTTCCCAAAAGAGACAAGCGACAGCAATAGAAACCTGGATTTTCCCTTTAAATTCTGACCATTCAGTCAGACAGACTGACCACTGGGCCTTGGGGACAGCTTCTGAGAACTGTCAATACGACCCGTGGACACGCAAAGCCTGGCTGACCACTGGTGAGAAGAAAGGCAGAAAGGAAGGGACACACACACACACACACACACTCACACACACACACACACACACGCACACACACACACACACACACACACACACACACACACACAGACAGACACACACACACACACGCGCGCGCACACACACAGAGGTAGAGACAGGCAGGCAGGCAGGCAGGCAGGCAGACAGGCAGGCAGGCAGGCAGGCAGGCAGAACAGACAGACAGAACAGACGGACGGACGGACGGACAGACAGACAGAACAAACGGATGGACGGACGGACGGACAGGCAGACAGACAGAAAGACAGACTAACAGACAGACAGACACACAGAGATACACGGAGGGTAAGAGAGAAAAATAAGAGAAAGACTGACGAAAGGAATGAACGAAAAAAGGATATACGTTGTACATCACAATCATGTCATGTACTCGATGACACCTCGAGCAAGAAGTGGGTTGCGCTCCAGTTCTTATGATCTTTAGATGTCACACGGTAAAGGTTTGATGTGTCGCGGCCGAGTTTTTTCCTGCTGGTTCATCAGACGGTTGAAGGCGTAGATAAGTAACTGAATGTATAAATAAATTCCTTCGTGATTTGCAATTCAAGCAAATCATGTTTCATTCATTAATCTTACCAAGACTGCGAGACACATATGCACGCATATGAAGCAGAATTCCATCTTGAGTCTAAAATTAGTATTCCACTCAGTGCGTCGCTTTATTTTCTTGAATGACCCCATCGTATATTTCCTATTATGGATGAGCAAAGGTTGTGCTGTAATTCTAAGCTGACATGCAGCACTGATCTGCAAACAAATAAATTGTAGATTCTGACCATATCGCCTGGATCATGTTCTGCCTTCTGTCTCGCCCTATAAATCTATGGCCACCTGACCTTGTTAGAAAAATGCTTGCCTCATCTCTCCTCCATCCCCTTCCCCCTCTTCCCCCCCACCCCACCCTCACCCTTCCTCTCCATCGACTACCTAATGACGTCACTGTGAGGAAGGCCTCTCGCTTCAGACTGAAAGATGCCTAATCAACTTCTTTGCCACTGAGTGAGAACAGCTCAGTGCTTTTATTAGTTTGTTTGCTTGTTTGTTTCTTAATCATAAATAGTGAATCTGAGACAAATATGGTTTCACCAAACAGGTCGCACTGTTTTAAGAAGCCTTTTCAAACATTCTGGAAGTACATGAACATAGCCCTCAGCTCAGAGATCAGACTGATGCGCGCCCTGGTCATGTCCATATTTTTGTATGCCTGTGAGTCATGGACACTAACAGCTGACTTGGAGAGAAGGATACAGGCCATGGAAATGAGATGCTTTCGACGACTCCTCGGCATCTCCTACAAGGACCGCATCACAAACGAGGAAGTCCGAAACAAAATTAGGCAAGCCATCGGACCCCATGAAGAACTACTGACCACTGTGAAAAGACGCAAACTAAAGTAGTATGGGCACGTCTCACGATCGTCAGGGCTTGCCAAGACACTGTTACAAGGCACAGTAAAAGGAGGGAGGAGGAGAGGCAGACAAAGGAAAAGATGGGAGGACAACGTCTCAGAATGGACAAGGATGAGGCTCAGCGAAGCCTTGAGACAGTCCGAGAGGCGAGAGGAATGGAGAGAACTGGTTGCCAGATCATATGTGGTGCCCCAACGGTCGTCCAGACTACGGGACAAGTGAAGTGAAGTGAAGTTCAAACATTGGTTGTGCAGTCGAAGAGCCAACGCAGAAGTAATACCTAAGCTGCTGGTTCTTTCATCCATTCGTGGAGGTAGACAGGCACTATTTACACGGATTGTTAACAGCCACCATTGAAGCAAACTACATACTTCCCGCCAAACCACGCTTCATGAGAAATGGTGTCGACGAGAGACACGGCTGGTGAACATTTCAAAGCAAGGCTGACCATTAAAAAGTTGAAAGACATATACTTTTTGCTGATTCTTTTGCTTATTGACAATGTCGGTGGAAAAATTAGGCTGGGAGGATATACAAGTTCTTTGGTGTGGTTTTTTGGTGCGTGAGTACAGGGTGAGGTATCCTGCTAAATATGCTTAAGAAGTTTAGTTCAGGAAGTAAATTATGCAGATGATACGCTAGAAGTACTGAAACCCCCAGTCGTCAACAATTCAAAGAACTGCTATGCATTCGTGGAGACCTTCTTGGATTCCAATTCTAATGAAGGTATCTTCAAGGGGACTTCGTGGATAGACTGATAGGCAGCTGCAACAAGGAGAAAGACTGAATGATAAGCTTTGATGAAAAAATGTTTTTCGTCTTCTGCATTATGGAGTGCTCCTGACTTCTGGTGCAAACATCAAATAGATTTGTCTGAAGATTTCGCCTTTTGGGCGCCTGCATTTCCTCGGTCTAAGAAATCTGCATAAATAAACACTCAACGCGCTGCCTGAGTACATTCAAAACATCACAAACCGGACCGCCACTGACTGAAAATGAGCACGAAAGGAATACAACTCTTTTTAGGGTGAGAAGTTTTCGTCACTGCATGGCGGTACAGCTAATCGCAAAGATCACACAATTGCCTCCAAGAGTGGGGCGTTTGGGATAAAATGGATGTCTAGGATAGAACAACCAAAACTTGTGACCGTGCCCCACCCACCGGCCCTCCCACTCCACTCTGCTCCGCTCCACTCCGCTCCACTCCGCTCCACTCCCCTCCACTCCGCTCCACTCCACTCCACTCCACTCCACTCCACTCCACTCCACTCCACTCCACTCCACTCCACTCCACTCCACTCCAACAGTACATGTGAATCTCCCATCCACAGCTATACACAGAACCACACCCACAGCTATACACAGAACCACACCCACAGCTGTACACAGAACCACACCCACAGCCCGACAAACCAGATAAGGGTTATTCAGTCACGATGTGAAAATGACGGCCAAAACGGGACTGCTGAAGAATTTAACGCAACCACGCCTCTATTTTCCGTTAATCTCGTTCCCCAGTTTTCCCTTGATCCCTTCCTTGAACTCATCTGGGTCAGGAGACGGTTCATGGCGTGAGTTCTCAGGCAGGACTTCATGCCATGTAAAACGTTTGCAAGCTTCCTCTCACTATGCTGCCAAAAGTGTCGCCGGTAATTACAAACGGAATGTCTTTTTCTTTTTTTTGACTGGAGGAAAACCGTGTGGACTGCAGTCTGTTTTTTTTTTTTGTAGAATGTCCTCGTTTGCTGAATCAGTGAATGCTGTTAGAGATTATTTTCAGAGTAATGAATGGCCGTATTCGTGGGATTTTCGACTCTATGTCATCAGCGAATTTAATACTAGTCGTAATAATCTAAGCTTTGAAAATTCAACAAAACTTTCCTTACATATCGCCAAGTATGGCACCGTTTAACTTTTTGGAGATTAGATATTTGGATTTTCTCTACCCATTTTTAGAGGAAAAAATTGACACCTTTCATTATTTAGAAGTAGAAAATTATTTTTTAACCTCGCTGCTAGCAGAAGTACGCACAATGCTCCGCTAGCCACCACGTGTATGTGCAGACACAGTAACGCCTGCTTACGCACGCACGCACACCAGCACGCCAGCACGTGCACACACATGTGCGCGCGCGCATGTGCACACATTGACAGGTAAAAGTGCACACATCATGATTGCCCACATCCACCTCAGTTATCCATTGTTTACGTGCACATACTTGATGAAGAAAACAAACTGTAGGTAAAGAGAGATCGGGACAGGAATGAAATAGGCGGCTCTTTAGGCGTCATTCCAACAATATAATTGTTTTCCTGTTTCCACCTCACCCACTCTCTCTCTCACTCTCTCTCTCTCTCTCTCTCTCTCTCTCTCTCTCTCTCTCTCTCTCTCTCTCTCTCTCTCTCTCTCAACCTGAAGCTCTACTTACGTGCATCAGTGGTAGAACGCAGGGACTGCAGCAAAATAAACTCATCGTTTCCGGTGTGGAAAACCATCTGCAAAACATGTGTGTACATCAAAATTAAAAAACGGTTGAGCCGACAGGATAAATTTCGAGGTTGTCCTACACCCGCGTCACTGACTTGCAGCAAAGTAGCACGCAGAGTAAACCGAGTTGCTTTTTGTTTCGTATGGAGCGAAAGTCTGACACACTAATGGTCGAGCACTCCCGTGCATGAACGTGCACATACACGTATGTGCGCGCACAGAAACAGTCGTGCACTCATGGGAGCAACAACGACAGCAGCTCCAGCAGATGCAGCAACATCAATAACAATAACAACAACGCAGAATCTCACGAACGCGCGCATGCACGCACACAAATACATGCACAAAATACACGAGCACGCACGCAGGCTCATACACGCGAACTTGGACATTATCTTACACTACAATGCAAAACGTTGACCTCGTTGTTAATGAAAGCCATTATATGCTCATGGAGATCTAAGAAGACAAAAAAAATATGTGTTTGCGATAAAGATGTATATATATTCACAATACGTCGGTATCCTTCAAATGCTAACGCATTTTTTGCAACCCTGGAGAGTGCCCAGTTCGGGAGCAATGCAGGGCAAGCTTTTAACATGAAATACGCTTCTGTTGAGTCTTCCCTTCAACTACTTCAACTTCGCCATGCTATCTTGTGCAAAATGTACGAGGGAAAAGTTTTCTGTCAATCCGCTCATGACCAGACATCGACCCGTATGGTTCGATGGTGAGTGTCAGGTGAAACACGAGGCCAGAGAGGGACTTGGACAGTAAACTTGAACTCTACCTTCTGTGTCATCATGGTGTAGTTGCTTTCTTCCATAACTGGCCCAGGCACACGCAGCAGAGCCTCTGTCGATGTCTACAGTTCTTTGCAAACGCCTCAGAACCCAACGCAGCTTCGATAGCCTCGCTCAAGACTGAAGCACGGAAATGTGCAACTTCCGCTCTTCTAGAGAGAAACGTCTGAATGATGTTTCCTGTACTGACTCCAGGATGGAAGTGAAATGCGTCTGTTAAAAGAACTGGCTATGAGGTTGTCACGAAGCAATCACATTGAATAAAATCGAATGGAGTCAGTTCCTATGCAGAGGCACGCTCCTCGAGAGAGAAGCATCGCAGTCGAATGGGCGGCGTCCCAGTCGAGATTTATGGATGTGCGGAACCTCCTCGTGAGCGTGCCAAAGAAACAAAAGTATGTACAGGAATTTCCCTTCCCTTCCAACTTGTCCACAATATTAATTATACAAGTTCCTGGCAGCCCACCCCCCAGAGCTCTCCCCTCTTGCATGAGTACACGGTCAGCCCCTCAGCCTCTACTCGCTTGTTAAAACCATGTCTTCTGACAGGCGGAGAGGGGCGAGAATGCTTTGGGGTTGGACGATGTGCGAGGCACAGTGCCGTGGTTCTATCCCTGGGACGGGAAGAATCTGGATTTATTCAAATATCTCCCAATGAGCAAATAATCTACAACGAGGCAAAGACATAACCTCTTCGGCGGAAGTAATAAATCAACTGGAGTAACTGTCCATTCTACTGGTAGAAAGAAACCAGTGATTCGAACACTTCCCTGTCACGTGTTCTTGTGACTACACTTACATTGACATGGGGCTCTGTGGCCGAGTGGTCAGCACGCTTGACCTGCAGTCGCTAGCGGCCAGGGGGTGGGGCGTTCGAAGCTGCGCGGATTCTAGAGTTGCATCAATGAGCAAGGTTCTTTACTCACATTGCTTCTCCCCACCCAGGAGCAAAATGGGTACCTGTGAGGGCTGAGTAGGAAGACTGTGAGGGATAACTTTGGCGCGTTCATCCGCAGTGAGGTTTTCATGCTCCCTAGGAAGTTGAGACGGTGTTGGAGTGATACAAAGAGGTAGCCTGATGACCAGGGGGTAAATGTGTGCGGTTTGAGCATCCATCAATGAGTGAAAAAGTCGCAATATAAAAAGAGCACATGTACCATTACATATACAGAAAAATCATTAGGTCATTTCCAAGCCTTTAACTTGCATTTAGGTAGAAGTTTAGTTTTGCTTTGTATTGTAGGCTTATTGTTTAATATTGTTAGTTGTGTCGTGCATGCGTGCACGCGCGCGCGTGTGTTTCTGTTCTGTGTCGTGAGTGGGTATGTGTGTGTGGTATGTGCGTGTACGTGTATTCTGTAGTGCTGGGTACCGGTACAGAGGACCGTACCGGTTTTTTACCGGTATTTTTGCATTTACCGTACCACGCTGACGTCATGCTGACCAATCCTTACGATAACATATGTGACCCTCCACCACGGAATGAGTCGCTTTGTCCCCCTGGGCCATTTTCAGTTTTTTACTCTGTCTGAAAGTATTTTAAATGGCAATTACAATGGTGAAAACCGTTTGAAAATCGGACAATTAGTCTCCAAGTTACAGGTATTTGTATATACCCACCCTCGGAAATGTGTTTCTGAGAAAATTTGAAATAAAAGTTTTGAAACTGAAGCACAACAGTTTCCTTAGCAACCATGCATGCATTTCTTTGAAATTTGGCACAGTCATACGACATAACATAAACAACTAACACACAAATTTTCAGTTTGAAACATAAAGTAATTTATTGTCAACATTGTTTCAGAAAATACACGAAAATGTACGTTCACGGCTAAATTGTCACAATGGCTTACTGATCAAAAACCTATTCATAATAATTTTAAAATCAGTGCTAATGTGCACAGGTCCAAGAAACACAAAACAAAATGCTATGTGATATGAGATTACACTAAACTGTTTGTGTAGTAAAGTGTGGGGTGGGGTGGGTGGGAGGGTGGGGTGCACAGTGATTGTTATACTATTTATACGCCACAATAGGAACTGATGATTTTCGTTTAGCTGTCGGTCCCGACGACCGGGAGAAAGCAGCAAGCACCGATTGTAATGGGGGGGGGGGGACAACAACTCAGCAAGAATTCTTCATGGATGTTCAGAGCCTGTAGTGTACATGAATAATCTTACACTTTGAATGACAATAATAGTAAGCATGTATTTTGAACACGTACTCATTACCGGTAGTAACGTGACTGGGACCGATTCTTGCTGGGAGGCTGGAGTTAGGTTGTGGGGGATTACCGGTAAGCAAAAATCTTAGCGAGATCCCTGAATGTGGACACAATTCATTATGCCATTCAAAATTAAATAAATGTTAGTCTGAACTGTAGGCCTAAGCTGTAGGCAAGCGATCACTACAGAATAGACAACAACAGTAAAACACTGTTTATCAAGAATAGTATTGCTTCTGCTATCTTTCACCTCTCTTGGTAACAGCTATCACTAACGAATTTTACGAACTTGCACGATGAAATTCAAATTAAACACTAATGAAAAATATTTCAGCATAGAGTAAGTATGAATAGTTACCTTCTGAGAACTCCTTCATGTCCAGTCTTCTTGCCATCACCTCATCATCAGAACACTGTGCAATGCAACCCTGCTTTGTTGACTCCGTAGAACCCTCAGCCTTCTTGACTTTGCATCTGCAGTCAAATCCCTCCACCTTTCACCTTTCCTCATCAGGATGTTGAGTTGCATGATACTGTTTATTGTTCACATCACATTCAGCAACCAGTGGTTGATCGTCGTTGTCACTGTCACTCTGTGCACTATCTTCACCTTCGGATCCTTCCTCACCCAAACCAACACTCACTTCATCACCACTTTCCTCGTCATCGTCGCTGAAGCCATCTTCCTCTGATGCTGGTGTTGTAAAGTAGTCTCGGATTAAACTTTTTATCTGTTCACTATCTCCGTGGTCCGTAATGTTAGAATATCGAGCGGAATTCAAAGCTTTGACAACAATTAAATTTTCTTCAGACACGTTATGGGACGCCATCTTGAATAAAAGCCTCGCGCTGGTTGGCCGATTGACGTCACGTGCCCGCATTTGGCCAATCACGGCGCGGAACCCCAGCCTTGGTGACGTATTGTTTACAAAGGTGTCCCCTCAGGATTATTGTTTTCAGCCTTCTAAGTGGCTTTATATTTGAAACCAACCAATCGTATTCTTGGTAACAAAGACCTCTCCACACAATCATGTGTAAATCAATGGGTCCACAAAAAAAAATAGAGGGGTGACATGTAGTAACAAAATGTTGATTTTTGCACGATTGCTTTGCCAAAATCGGACGGGTAGTGCTTATTAAACACATTTTTTTACTAACTTTGGAAGTGAATTTTACTAAAATATTTACAGAAACTTGTAGATAAAGGATTACTGAACCAGAAACAACCAAAAACTCAAAATCGACAACCCACACCCCTTGTACCTATTTCCAGTGCTAGCGCCGAATGGTTCCAGGGACAAAGCGTCTCATTCCGTGGTGGAGGGTCACATATATGCACTTTAATAACCGTTGACAATTACGTTTGAGGTTGCGCAATAGTTATCAGTGCATTAGAAAACGGAAGGAGGATTTGTGGATTTGAGGATCTGAGAGAGAGAGAGAGAGAGAAAGAGAGAACGAGGAGGGTTAGAGGGAGGAGAAAGACAGGTGTGTGAGAGAGAGGGACAAAGAGGGAGAAGGAGAGATGTAAAATTAAACCTACACAGTTTTTCTTTTCTTTTCTTTATTTAAAAAAAGAAGCAGTAAATTAACTACATTTTCAAATTTTCTTGCGTAATACAAAAGCATATTCACAAGAAAATCAAAGTCAAGCATCTTTGCTTCAAATCAGACATTTCAACTTTTTAAAAAGAACCAAAGCACTGGAGTTTGGAAACTCAACGTCATATTCAAGTGCATCGTGCGAGGTTTTGAAGTGTACATTGAAGAGTGATGTCTCCTCATGCGTGCTTGCATGTTCAACGTGCCTCCTCCTGCCATTTTGACTTGGGTGTTGCATGTTGTGCACACAGCAACTCTCTCATCAATTTGGTTGTCTGATTTTCGTTTTTTTTCAATCCAAAAAACCTCCATATAGCTGATTTGCCCCTCTCGTTCTTCACCTCCGTGAAAGAATCGTCCGCCATGGTTTTTTGTGACCTATGACAGTTATGTCCCTTGCGGTACGTACCGGTACAGCGTACCACGTCAATGGGCACCGGTTTTACCGGTATTACCGGTAAGTACCGCCAGCTCTAGTATTCTGTTGTGGTGTGGCGGGTTGTGTTGTGATGTAGAATAGGTGTGGTGTACTCTGGTGAGAGGTGAGTGTGTGTGTACATGAGTGTTTGTGTTTTTGTGTATGTGTTTGTGCGTGTGTGTGTGTGTGTGTGTGTGTGTGTTTGTGCGTGTGTGTGTGTGTGTGTGTGTGTGTGTGTGTGTGTGTGTGTGTGTGTGTGTGTGTGCGTGCGCGCACGCCCACAATGAGACTTACAGGCCAGTGTTCCAAATGCTCCTGTGGTTGGACGTGTGACGACATGTTGTGACTCGTGTCCATGGGCGTGTGACGTCAGCGAAGCAGCGGAAGTGACGCAGTCTCGACAGTCATGAGTTACCTGCAGAGACAGGGTTAATCATAGTTGTCATGACAACAGTCAAGTATAAAGCAAACTTAGACCTACGTGTCTGCATGCTTTCCTGAGTGAGTTTTAATCTGAAGGTGATGGAGTGGGGATATGGTGCTCGAGAGGAGCTGAGAAAGGACATGGGAGGAGGAGGAGGGGGAAGGGAGGGGTGGGAGGGAAAGGGGGGTGAGGGGAGGGAGAGGTAGGGGCAAGAGGGCAGGAAGGGAGGGGAAAGAAGGAAGGAGAGAGAGAGAGAGAGAGAGAGAGAGAGAGAGAGAGAGTGAGAGAGAGAGTGAGAGAGAGAGAGAGAGAGAGAGTTGGGGGAAGGAGGGTAAATAGAATGATGATATATGGATGGATGGATGGTGTTTTACGGCCTATAAGCCTTTCTAGGCTATGTAAGGCCAGCGAGCACGAAAATCACTAGGACAGTTTAGAGTAAACGCAAGGCAAGTCACGGTGTCCCTAGTTATTCGCCTCTTACGAATCGCGTAGAGAGACGCGGTGGGTCAATTCTTACCCCGAACCCACAGGGGGATAGAATGAGGAAAGGGGAGGAGGAGAGGGAGAGGGAAGGAGGGGGGATATGGGTAGGAATGAAAGAGGGAGGAAAGCGAGGGGGAGGGGGAAGGGGGGGTTACGGGGAAGAAGGGAAGGGGAACGGGGGAGGGAGGAGGCGAGTGAGTGTATGCCTTGGAATCAATACAGTAGTGAGGCATGTTGCACTTCCTGCATGAACTGACTTCAAAGAGACTTCTTCCATATGACTGAACCCTGTCATTTGATTGGTGGAAAGGTAGGCCTGACTTCGATGTCTCAACATGCATAAAAAGTTGCCTTGATACATAATTATTCATCTTGCTTTGAAATTAAAGTTTTCATGGACACTATTTTCTTGTCATTCAAGTCCCTCCCGTTCCTCTAGGAATCATGAACTCCAGATGTATTTTCCTTCTCAGCAGGAAGTGTTGACGATGAGATAATGCAATAGAAATCCGAACAAACAGCACTAATTAAACAAACATGAACACCACCAACACCAACACCACCCTCCCTCCATAGGCCTCCCTCCAGAGGCCTCCCCATGCCTCTCTCTCTCTCTCTCTCTCTCTCTCTCTCTCTCTCTCTCCAGATATTAAAAAATTTGTCAAGCATCACTGGTCCAACACAATGGCGGTAATTACGCGCAGATCTCACGAAGCACGTGATGTGCACGCGCAGTAGCCCCATTTGCAACCTTCAGCCTTGACTTATTTAGTTAGGTCGGGCGTCTAAACCTTCACAGCCGTCTCTCTGCGCAGTTCAGCCGTGTTCTAACTGGACAAAGGTTCGGCCTTTTTCGCCGATATTTCCGTTTCGTGTAAAACCGGTTCTTAACTGGTTTTCGCCAAGACTTGGCAAATATTTGCCAAGGCTTGGGATATTGGCTCGACAGGTATTGCTGATAGCTATTGGCGCGAGATATTCATAAGATCCCTTCAGAGCACAATGGCGGAAAAGATATGCCCTTCGTTTACATTTACAGCCATTGCACACTTACGGTATCGGCATGATGCCATGTTGCAAATGTCCTTTGTTTGTGAGATCTATCTTGGCTTGGTTTCGTCAAGCTATTAAGAAGCTAAAGATTTACCAAGACTTGGCGCAATAGTTGACGATTATTTCTCGAATGTTTGACAATAAGCAATTTTTCAAGACTTGGTGAATATTAGCCAAGATTTATTTGTCAATTAAGAACTGGCTTAAGGGATTTTGGGGGTTTGCAAAGTATCAGGAGTTCGAAAAAGTTTTCAGTGATGGAGCGCTTCGAAGTCCGATGAAGTCTTCGATGAATGAGAGCGAAACTGCGTCTTGCTTGGTCAAATAAATCGCCTTTTTGTTTGGGAGTGCTGGAAAAACTGCGTCCTGCTTGATCAAATAAATCGCCTTTTTGTTTGGGAGTGCTGGAAAAACTGCGTCCTTCTTGGTGAAATAAAATCGCCTTTTTGTTTGGGAGTGCTGGAAAAACTGCGTCCTGCTTGGTGAAATAAAATCGCCTTTTTGTTTGGGAGTGCTGGAAAAACTGCGTCCTGCTTGGTGAAATAAATCGCCTTTTTGTTTGGGAGTGCTGGAAAAACTGCGTCCTGCTTGGTGAAATAAATCGCCTTTTTGTTTGGGAGTGCTGGAAAGTCTAGGTCGTACACGGAGCTATATGATACTACCACTAGTATGATAAAGCTCAGTGAGGCTATAGCGTAGGTATTTTCGAATGCAACGGTCGCCGAACTTAAGTTCGCTAAGTCCACTTCGGCCTTCGTCCACTTCTGGTACTTCGCCCAATTAAAACACGCCTTAAGGATGACGCTAATGCCACGTGGTGAAAGATGACCGAGCCTTTTCCCACAGATTCGAATTTCGTCGATCGCAGTATCGTCCCACGTGACGCAAATGAAAATGGAGATCGTGCCTGAACGCCAAGGTACAGAAGGGTTATTAGTGCATTTCATCGTTTAAGTACGTGACAAGAATATGCTAATGAAAGCTTTACTACGAGGACGCGCCAAAACATATCGGAAAGGTGAAAGGTTAAATAGCAATCTTTTTGTTGATCGCGCCTCTCGTAGACAGGGAGGTATCGCGTGCCATAGGCGGGTGTCAACCTGTGTCCACATTTAACTGCCTTTACATTTGACTGCCTTTACATCTGACTGCCTTTACATATGACTGTCTTTACATCTGACTGCCTGTACATCTGACTGCCTGTACATCTGACTGCCTTTACATCTGACTGCCTTTACACCTGACTGCCTTTACATCTGACTGCCTTTACATCTGACTGCCTTTACACCTGACTGCCTGTACATCTGACTGCCTTTACATCTGACTGCCTTTACATCTGACTGCCTTTACATCTGACTGCCTTTACATTTGACTGCCCTTACATCTGGCTGCCTTTACATCTGACTGCCTTTACATCTGACTGCCTTTACACCTGACTGCCTGTACACATGACTGCCTGTACATCTGACTGCCTTTACATCTGACTGCCTTTACATCTGACTGCCTTTACATCTGACTGCCTTTACATTTGACTGCCTTTACATCTGGCTGCCTTTACATTTGACTGCCTTTACATCTGACTGCCTTTACATCTGGCTGCCTTTACATCTGACTGTCTTTACATTTGACTGCCTTTACATCTGGCTGCCTTTACATCTGACTGCCTTTACATCTGACTGCCTTTACATCTGGCTGCCTTTACATCTGACTGCCTTTACATCTGACTGCCTTTACATCTGACTGCCTTTACATCTGGCTGCCTTTACATCTGACTGCCTTTACATCTGGCTGCCTTTACATCTGACTGCCTTTACATCTGACTGCCTTTACATCTGACTGCCTTTACATCTGACTGCCTTTACATCTGACTGCCTTTACATCTGACTGCCTTTACATCTGACTGCCTTTACATCTGACTGCCTTTACATCTGCTCTCGTCGTGTTGACACATGTTGACACTGGCCTATTTCTTGCAAGATCTTGGCTTTCCTTATAATAACAGTAATAATAATAATAATAATAATAATAATAATAATAATAATAATAATAATAATAATAATAATAATAATAATAATAATAATAATAATGATGATGATGAGTATTTATATAGCGCTTTCCGTGCACAAAGCGCTTTACAAAGTTTAAAAAGAACATAGCCACCCAAGCAAACTGCAAACAACTATAGCAACAAAAAGGCAAGATAAAGCCGCAAACAGACATCAATCGTGCAAACATACATGCAAAAACTGAAAAAGCAACAGAAGCACACAAGCAAATAAGGCAAAGCAACAAACAGATATCAACCATGCAAGCAAGCAAGCAAACAACTATAGCAACGAAAAAGCCGGAAACAAACAGATGCATGCAAGCATAGAAGGAAACAACCATAGCAACATAGAAAAAGAACACAAAAACATACAAACAAGCAAACAGATTAAAGTAATACATACTGACAAGCAAGACTAGACAGGAGGCACACACCTGATAAAAAAAATACCATAAGTGTGAAAATTACTGATGCAGGGGTTTTTCAAAGTGTTGTGTGAAAAAGAGGGTTTTGAGGTTAGATTTAAAGGAATGGAGATCTTCGCATTGTCGGACTGAGCGGGGGTGAGAGTTCCATGC
>JAWQFJ010002159.1:2500-10000 GCA_034096865.1 Theodoxus fluviatilis | reverse complement strand
GAGAGAGAGAGATGTAAAGAGGAGAGAAATGCTTGTATGAGTAAACCTTAAGCGGAGTGTCATTTTCTCTATGGTTATTACAATTCAAATTATGACATGGTGAGATCTAATTTGACACTGATCTAGAATAGACATAGCAAAAGTATGAAATAGCATTAATTTTGCCGTAACATGCTTGGGGAGAGTAAAATTAATAAGTTGGAAAAAGGGGAAACCCATTATCGAGGAGAGTAGGGCATCACTTTTAGGCTATTTCTATTTTCACCAATCCTCAAACAATGCTCACTTTCGGCTCTGATTGCGTACAAGTGTCATTTCTTCTGTATGTTCTATGCCCTCTGACCTTGCTCATTCCATTCTGTATTTACAGGACATCAAAGTTAGGATTCGTTTCGCAGTAATTTATGAAACATGTACCATCATAATTCATCTAATATAAAAGATAATTCTTATTTTGAAAAAACATAGCCTTCCATTCCAGTAATAAGTGTGCAAAATTCGAAGATGAAGGCTTCAAAGACGTAAACGTTATTACCATAAAACCAGATACGCCGATATTGGACAGTTTCCGGACTATAATGTTCTAAGTATGCTGACATCAAAGATCCTATATACAGTGTATATAGGGTCTTTGCTGACATGATGTTGATGATGTAAGACGTTTTACTTCGAAAATCATCACACAAACAAGAAGAAGAAACAACAATTCATGGGAAGCTACTCTCAGTTTTTCTCCCCCTGCCTTATTTTTACACAGATCAAAGGTGAGTGTTCATTGGCTGTTAATTAAAAATCGGATACAATCAGGAAATTTTCCTCAAAACGTTCGCTCGGAGAGCCAGAGTTTTTGAGGAGTATAGGGGAGAAAAAATTCAAACTGTGTCTGAAAATAGAGTGATTCAGCTTTCAGACGCATTCAATAACAGTAGAATGCAAACAATATCGATTTTTATCCTTCATTCTATGTAGTAGTGCCCCTTTCAACACAACATCCTTTTTATTTCCAATGTAAATACTTTTTTCAATTCAAACACCTGTTGTATCTACTGTGTTGAAATGGTATGCTATGAAACAGGTGGAACAAACGCCTCAGAAAACGAGAATAATATGTCCACGGACTGTGGCTTCGCCGATAGAATCTGCATATCGATTATCAGTACTGTATGTAACATTTGCAATTCGCATACTTCAGTAAAATGCATTCTCTCTGACCGTGCAATAATAAGCAGCATACAATCGTATATCATCGTTTTACAAATGTCTCCAGCATATATGTGGCAGTAAATTTCAAACGACCCTTGTCATGAAGATTATAACTACGCTGTTAACATTGCATTGAGTAACGACGTGAATCGTTTTCAAGTGAAGTAGATACATTCACTACAGATTAATGTTTGTCATTCGACACAACGAAATGATTTTTTTCGCTTTAATCATCTGTTTATCCCTTTTAGCTCACGAAATACGGAGTTAACTTTTTAATATTTCAAAAGAACTTCAAGCATTTATCCAACAACAACATTAACAATAAAGGCGGGAATATTAGGCGGCAAGAAGCGCTACGAATTTCAAAACGTGATGCAATGGTGGAAGCAACAAACTGACGTTTTACTGAACATAAAAATAAGCAAAGAGTGAAGGAAATGAAAGAAACTAAGAATGAAAGAACTAACGAACGACGAGCTATTCGTACGAATGAATGTACAGATGAACGAATATTGCAAATTCAATCTCAGCGAATTAATTCACATATACATTTTCCTTATATTTACGTCACTGTAAAAAAAAAAAATGCTCTATGATCATGCTGTTTTTCCTAGAATATGCACGAATGAATAAATGACTAATATTGTGGTTGAAATATCTCATTTGGTCATTTTCAATACTTGAGTCTCGTATACTCGTGTACGGTTTCATTAGTTGCACTGCTACTTGGAATCTCTATGGCACTGGTGCTTGGAATCTCTATGGCACTGGTACTTGGAATCTCTATGGCACTGGTACTTGGAATCTCTATGGCACTGGTACTTGGAATCTCTGTGGCATTGGTACTTGGAATCTCTATGGCACTGGTACTTGGAATCTCTATGGCACTGGTACTTGGAATCTCTATGGCATTGGTGCTTGGAATCTCTATGGCATTGGTACTTGGAATCTATGGCATTGATGCTTGGAATCTCTATGGCACTGGTACTTGGAATCTCTATGGCATTGGTACTTGGAATCTCTATGGCATTGGTACTTGGAATCTCTGTGGCACTGGTACTTGGAATCTCTATGGCATTGGTACTTGGAATCTCTATGGCATTGGTACTTGGAATCTCTATGGCATTGGTACTTGGAATCTCTGTGGCACTGGTACTTGGAATCTCTATGGCATTGGTACTTGGAATCTCTATGGCATTGGTACTTGGAATCTATGGCATTGATGCTTGGAATCTCTATGGCACTGGTACTTGGAATCTCTATGGCATTGGTACTTGGAATCTCTATGGCACTGGTACTTGGTATCTCTATGGCACTGGTACTTGGAATCTCTATGGCACTGGTACTTGGAGTCTCTGTGGCATTGGTACTTGGAATCTCTGTGGCATTGGTACTTGGAATCTATGGCATTGATACTTGGAATTTCTGTGGCATTGGTACTTGGAATCTATGGCATTGATACTTGGAATTTCTGTGGCATTGGTACTTGGAATCTCTATGGCATTGGTACTTGGAATCTCTATGGCACTGGTACTTGGAATCTCTATGGCACTGGTACTTGGAATCTCTATGGCATTGGTACTTGGAATCTCTATGGCATTGGTGCTTGGAGTCTCTGTGGCACTGGTACTTGGAATCTCTATGGCATTGGTACTTGGAATCTCTGTGGCATTGGTACTTGGAATCTCTATGGCATTGGTACTTGGAATCTCTATGGCATTGGTACTTGGAATCTCTATGTCACTAGTACTTCGAATCTCTATGGCATTGGTACTTGGAGTCTCTATGGCACTGGTACTTGGAATCTCTATGGCATTGGTACTTGGAGTCTCTATGGCATTGATACTTGGAATCTGTATGGCACTGGTACTTGGAATCTCTATGGCATTGGTACTTGGAGTCTCTATGGCATTGATACTTGGAATCTCTGTGGCATTGGTACTTGGAATCTCTGTGGCATTGGTACTTGGAGTCTCTGTGGCATTGGTACTTGGAATCTCTATGGCATTGGTACTTGGAGTCTCTATGACACTGGTACTTGGAATCTCTATGGCACTGGTACTTGGAATCTCTATGGCATTGGTACTTGGAATCTCTGTGGCATTGGTACTTGGAATCTCTATGGCATTGGTACTTGGAATCTCTGTGGCATTGGTACTTGGAATCTCTGTGGCATTGGTACTTGGAATCTCTATGGCAGTGGTACTTGGAATCTCTATGGCACTGGTACTTGGAATCTCTATGGCATTGGTGCTTGGAATCTCTATGGCATTGGTACTTGGAATCTCTGTGGCACTGGTACTTGGAATCTGTATGGCATTGGTACTTGGAATCTCTATGGCATTGGTACTTGGAATCTCTATGGCACTGGTACTTGGTATCTCTATGGCACTGGTACTTGGAATCTCTATGGCACTGGTACTTGGAATCTCTATGGCACTGGTACTTGGAGTCTCTGTGGCATTGGTACTTGGAATCTCTGTGGCATTGGTACTTGGAATCTATGGCATTGATACTTGGAATTTCTGTGGCATTGGTACTTGGAATCTATGGCATTGATACTTGGAATTTCTGTGGCATTGGTACTTGGAATCTCTATGGCATTGGTACTTGGAATCTCTATGGCACTGGTACTTGGAATCTCTATGGCACTGGTACTTGGAATCTCTATGGCATTGGTACTTGGAATCTCTATGGCATTGGTGCTTGGAGTCTCTGTGGCACTGGTACTTGGAGTCTCTATGGCATTGATACTTGGAATCTCTGTGGCATTGGTACTTGGAATCTCTGTGGCATTGGTACTTGGAGTCTCTGTGGCATTGGTACTTGGAATCTCTATGGCATTGGTACTTGGAGTCTCTATGACACTGGTACTTGGAATCTCTATGGCACTGGTACTTGGAATCTCTATGGCATTGGTACTTGGAATCTCTGTGGCATTGGTACTTGGAATCTCTATGGCATTGGTACTTGAAATCTCTGTGGCATTGGTACTTGGAATCTCTATGGCATTGGTACGTGGAATCTCTGTGGCATTGGTACTTGGAATCTCTATGGCACTGGTACTTGGAGTCTCCATGGCACTGGTACTTGGAATCTCTATGGTATTGGTACTTGGAGTCTCTATGGCATTGGTAATTGGAATCTCTGTGGCATTGGTACTTGGAATCTCTGTGGCATTGGTACTTGGAGTCTCTGTGGCACTGGTACTTGGAATCTCTATGGCACTGGTACTTGGAATCTCTATGGCACTGGTACTTGGAATCTCTATGGCATTGGTACTTGGAATCTCTATGGCATTGGTACTTGGAGTCTCTATGGCACTGGTACTTGGAATCTCTATGGCACTGGTACTTGGAATCTCTATGGCACTGGTACTTGGAATCTCTATGGCATTGGTACTTGGAGTCTCTATGGCACTGGTACTTGGAATCTCTATGGCACTGGTACTTGGAATCTCTATGGCACTGGTACTTGGAGTCTCTATGGCACTGGTACTTGGAATCTCTATGGTATTGGTACTTGGCATCTCTATGGCACTGGTACTTGGAATCTCTATGGCACTAGTACTTGGAATCTGTATGGCACTGGTACTTGGAATCTCTATGGCATTGGTACTTGGAATCTCTATGGCACTGGTACTTGGAATCTCTATGGCATTGGTACTTGGAATCTCTATGGCATTGGTGCTTGGAATCTCTATGGCATTGGTACTTGGAGTCTCTATGGCATTGGTACTTGGAATCTCTATGGCACTAGTACTTGCAATCTCTATGGCATTGGTACTTGGAACCTCTATGGCACTGGTACTTGGAATCTCTATGGCACTAGTACTTGGAATCTCCATGGCATTGGTACTTGGAATCTCTGTGGCATTGGTACTTGGAATCTCTATGGCATTGGTGCTTGGAATCTCTATGGCATTGGTACTTGGAATCTCTATGGCATTAGTACTTGGAATTTCTATGGCATTGGTGCTTGGAATCTCTATGGCATTGGTGCTTGGAATCTATGGCATTGGTACTTGGAATTTCTGTGGCATTGGTACTTGGAATCTCTATGGCACTGGTACTTGGAATCTCTATGGCATTGGTGCTTGGAATCTCTATGGCATTGGTACTTGGAGTCTCTATGGGATTGGTACTTGGAGTCTCTATGGCATTGGTACTTGGAATCTCTGTGGCACTGGTACTTGGAATCTCTATGGCACTGGTACTTGGAATTTCTATGTCATTGGTACTTGGAATCTCTGTGGCACTGGTACTTGGAATCTCTATGGCACTGGTACTTGGAATCTCTGTGGCACTGGTACTTGGAGTCTCTATGGCTCTGGTACTTGGAGTCTCTGTGGCATTGGTACTTGGAATCTCTATGGCACTGGTACTTGGAATCTCTATGGCATTGGTACTTGGAATCTCTGTGGCATTGGTACTTGGAATCTCTGTGGCATTGGTACTTGGAATCTCTGTGGCACTGGTACTTGGAATCTCTATGGCACTGGTACTTGGAATATCTATGGCATTGGTACTTGGAATCTCTATGGCATTGGTACTTGGAATCTCTATGGCACTAGTACTTGGAATCTCTATGGCATTGGTACTTGGAGTCTCTATGGCATTGGTACTTGGAGTCTCTATGGCATTGGTGCTTGGAATCTCTGTGGCATTGGTACTTGGAGTCTCTATGGCATTGGTACTTGGAGTCTCTATGGCATTGGTACTTGTAATCTCTGTGGCACTGGTACTTGGAATTTCTATGTCATTGGTACTTGGAATTTCTATGTCATTGGTACTTGGAGTCTCTATGGCATTGGTGCTTGGAATCTATGGCATTGGTACTTGGAATCTCTATGGCATTGGTACTTGGAGTCTCTATGGCACTGGTACTTGGAATCTCTATGGCACTAGTACTTGGAATCTCTATGGCATTGGTACTTGGAATTTCTATGACATTGGTACTTGGAATCTCTATGGGATTGGTACTTGGAGTCTCTATGGCATTGGTACTTGGAATCTCTATGGCATTGGTACTTGGAATCTCTGTGGCATTGGTACTTGGAATCTCTATGGCATTGGTACTTGGAATCTCTATGGCACTGGTACTTGGAATCTCTATGGCACTGGTACTTGGAATCTCTATGGCATTGGTACTTGGAATTTCTATGTCATTGGTACTTGGAATCTCTATGGGATTGGTACTTGGAGTCTCTATGGCATTGGTACTTGGAATCTCTATGGCATTGGTACTTGGAATCTCTATGGCATTGGTACTTGGAATCTCTATGGCACTGGTACTTGGAATCGGACCTGCCCCTGGTCAGCAGGTAGTACGTACTCGAGCTATCTCTCACAAAGTTAACGAATTTCAACGAAAATTGGCGCCACCATGCCAGTTACTGGATTACCAGCAGCTGCGGAAGCTATTCTGGCGACTCTTCTCCAAACTCAGGGGCTGACATCTTGGAAGGTCACCGCAGACGAGGGAAATAACCAAAACACCGTCGTCGTACTTCGCTTCAAGCCTGAAAACCACCAACCATCGCACAGCATCAGAGCAGACTGCTGGCGACGCAAGCCCCCAAGCCAGCGACGCCGAGACCAGCAGCGCCAGAGGGTGTATTTACAGAGATCAGATGTTGCAACTTCTTGCGTCCCTCTGCAATGCCCGGCAAAAGAAGACTTTGACAATATGGGAAGAAAGACCATTTTTGAAAGTGAGGAGTGTGCTGCACCAGTGCTTGCAGGGCCTGAGTCTCAACGTGCACGTGAAGACGGCGAAGCACGGAACTCACGCGCTGACAGCGAGTCAGAAGTGTGTCAGGCTGATGTGTCTGCCGAGAGTGCTAGCACAGCAGCCGCTGTACACTGTGAACGCTCAGAGTCCAACGTGCAGGAGAATGAAAAAGCCACAGGAGAGAGAGAGGCTGGGGAGTTTTCACTCGAAGACTTGGAAAGAGTTTTCGCCAAAGCGACAAAAGACGTTTGTGAAGGATTCAGAGAAGACTGTCGAAAAGAATGCCAGAAATCCTTTGAATTCAGTACGAAAGCACTGAGAGCTGTTTCCGCGAGTCCTGCTTCCACCAGCGTGAGCGAGGCAACACTACTCCAAGCGCCTGAATCGTCGAGACAGCCAACAGATTTGTCGCCACCATCATCATCAAATGTGAAGAAGCCGGCACGACGTCAGCCTGCTGCATCGACGGAGGAAAGTGAAGTGCGCGAAAAAGACAGAGTTGCTCGCCGCGGCGGACTTACCAGGCCACCAGACAAGTCTCCCCTCCGAAGATTCCTCAGA
>JAWQFJ010002158.1:129880-136064 GCA_034096865.1 Theodoxus fluviatilis | reverse complement strand
CATCAACTTCTACATGAACCTCCTGATGGAGAGGGGAGAGGCGGAGGGCCGGCCAAAGGTCTATGCCTTCAACACCTTCTTCTATCCCAAGCTGACGCAGGATGGGTACTCAGCAGTCCGTCGTTGGACGAGGCGCGTGGACCTCTTTGCCATGGACTACATCCTGGTCCCTGTCCACCTTGGCATGCACTGGTGCCTGGCCATCATCAGCATCAAGCACAAGACCATCCGCTACTTCGACTCCATGGGCGGCAACAACAGGACCTGCCTGCTGGCTTTGGAGCGCTACCTCAAGGAAGAGTCGATGGACAAGCGCAAGAGGCCCCTGGACATGTCAGGCTGGACAGTGGAGTGTGCCAAGGACATCCCACAGCAGATGAACGGCAGTGACTGTGGCATGTTTGCCTGCAAGTTTGCCGACTACGTGACCCGTGAAGCATCCATCACCTTCAGCCAGCAGGACATGCCATACTTCCGGCAGAGAATGGTGTATGAAATCCTCACCAAGAAACTGCTGCAGTGACATCTGGTGGGGGCAAGACTTTTATGGACGGTGCTTGTGTGCAAATGACAAATGCTGTGTTGCCTGTTTTGCATGTGGACAACTGTCACCTCTTCAGTGACATTCTTACATCAGGAAAATTTGCTTACTCATCAGGCATGATGAATGGTTGGCGCACCTTGAGTACAGAAAATGAACTCTCTTTTTTCCCCCCTTTGTGTTGGAATTTATAGTTGGCTCAGACCAGAAGGTGGTGACATGACAATTTGCTGTCAACAGTGAGGAAAAGAGGTGAGTTTGACAGAATTAGACTAAAAATTACTTGACCATTCTGAACCCTCAGCTTGTTCCTCTGCAAAAATATTTTGTTGGTCTTTTACTGTCTGTTCCTGTAGTCAAAACTTGAAAGTAATAAACCCCCTGAAACTCGTTGCCTCCAGAGAAGAAATGTTTGGTTGAAGACTTGAAAATCTGCAGCTTGTTCAAACTGCATAATCGTCATACACCTTCTCTTTTAGGGGGAAAAGAAAGAAGTGGCAAGTTTTGGGAGAAGACCACACAACCTTATAGGATTTGGAGCAATTGTTGAGAGTAAAGAGGCCTGCACAGATGAAATTAGATTGAAACTTGGCAGAAACTGGAGCCAACCTGCTTCGGAGCACCAAAATCAATCCCCCCATCCCATCCCCAAAATCAATCCCCCCACCCCATCCCCAAGCTGCTTGCCAGTGCAAGTCCAGGCTGACTGGATGTGTGTCATAGATTTGATCTCTGTGAAACACATTTACAGTGGATGAACCTCAGGTCATAAATACTGGAGAAATATAGGTCCTGATCGAGTGTTTTTGTTTTGTGGATATGATTATGAATGTCAGACGGTAAGACTGAATTCTTGCATGGGGGGAAGGTTGGTTGAGGCCTGTTGATTTTAGGGATAGAAAACTGACACACTTTGCATAGAGGAAGGCAGCTTTGACTTAGAGAGTCATTTTGTAGCAGCAGAACTATTCCAGAAGCAGTTAGGCTGAAAATCAATCCACCGTTCCTGTTTTGAGACGGGAAAGGGTTGTTTAATGTGTCTTGAGTTTGAGGTTGGTTATGTTGTCTCTGAAGTTGGTGGTAGTAAAAGAATAGGACAATGACAGGATTGAAGTTGATGGAAGTAGTTCATCTTGGATGTGAAGAAACGCTGCTTATCTTGACTGTTGGTTGTAGCAAAAGTTTTGAACAAGATTAGGCTAAAATTAATGGAAGTAACCTATCTTGAAACATGAAGGGGTGTTTTTCATTAAATGCTTGGTTTGAAGGAAAGCTGCTCTCAATCATTGTTGCTGTTTGCAGTGGCAGGAGTCTTTTAGCATTGAATTGAATGGAAGCAATGCAGCTAGCCAGTTTTCGTTCGTGGCAAAGTTGCACTCATTGACCCTGTCGTTTGGAGTGGCCAGTCTGTACATGTTCACACTGTCCGAAAGGGACACTACTCAGCCCCTGGGATGGAGAAGGGTTTTGACTACGGTCCTGATAAAGACACTCTTGGATAATGCTTCAGAAGAAGTTTCACAGTTTGGGGGAGCATCATTCATCATAAATGCATCTTTTGAAGCAGAATCCTGGGACAGGTTTGATGCATCCAAGATGTTTGTTTTTTTAATCCATTGTGAAAATTTTTGTCTTAATTGAAATAAGTGGTGGTTGAAAGTGGTCGTAGGCTGAGAGTGCTGCTGTTGTAGGGCAGACTTTAATATTAGTTCAAGCAGTGACACCTTCTCTATCATTACATAATTATTTCCATTTTTGTATCCTCCTCAATGGAGTTCCATACCAGCAGTGTTGAATAGGTTGTGTCTGCTGGTGAAGACTTAAACTGTTTTTTGTTTTTTTAATGTGCTGTGTGTTTCTTTTTGCATTCTTTTGTTATGGGAGCTTGTGATTCGTCAATTAGAAAAAAAATGAAAGTTTGTTATTTTAACTTTGAGAAAAAACTTTTCAGCCTGAGCGTTGCAGCAGAGGGTTTAATGTTGTATTTGTAGTTTTTTGACTCACATGCGAAGCAAAAGTGAGTCTATGTACTGAGCCGTGTCGTCCGTCCGGGCGTCCGTCCGTCCGGGCGTCCGTCCGTCCGTCCGGGCGTAAAAAACTTAAACGTTGGATTTTTCTCGGAGACTATTAAGTCTATCAACACCAAATGTGGCATGATGGTGTATGATGACAAGGCCTCAAAAAACATACATAGTGACTTGACCTTGCTTCAAGGTCAAGGTCACAGGAGCCATAAATGTGGTCTCAAAAACAGTCATTTTTCACATTTTCCCAATTTTCTCCCACGTTATTGAGAATGGCGACCTTAGCTACAAGTGGTATATAGGTCAAAGCAAGCCCTATCTTTTGATACCAGTTTGGTTGACCTTGCTTCAAGGTCAAGGTCACAGGAGCTCTTCAAAGTTGGATTGTATACATATTTTGAAGTGACCTTGACCCTGAACTATGGAAGATAACTGTTTCAAACTTAATAATTATGTGGGGCACATGTTATACTTTCATCATGAGACACATTTGGTCACATATCATCAAGGTCAAGGTCACTTTGACCCTTATGAAATGTGACCAAAATGGGGTAGTGAACCACTAAAAGTAAAAGTGACTATATCTCATGGTAGAAAGTGCCAATAAGCACCATTGTGCTTCCTATGTCTTGAATTAACAGCTTTGTGTTGGACCTTGGATGACCTTGACCTTGGGTCAAGGTCACATGTATTTTGGTAGGAAAAATGTGTAAAGCATTTCTTTGTGTATGATGTCATTGGTAGGTTTAGTTGTTTGACCTTGACCTTGAAGGTCACCTGAAGGTCAAGGTCATATAAAGGTCAAGGTCAAGCATGTGAGTTGTATGGGCTTTGCCCTTCTTGTTATGGTATTGCTTAGGTGTTTGTCAAGTTCATTCTGTATTTCTAGCAGAAATTGAAATCGGGATAGTTATACTTTGAAAGGAGAGGAAATTTGGAGGTCAGGATAGCTACACTTTGAAATAAAAGGAAAGTTGAAGATGAAGATAGTGGCACTTTAAAAGAAGAGGAAATATGGAAATGAGGACAGCTACAACACAAGAGATAAGGAAATTGGGAAATGAGCATAGCAACACTTCAGAAGAAGAGGGTATTGGAAGATGGAGATGGCTACACTTCAGAAGATAAGACAATTGGAAGATGGAGATGGCTACACTTCAGAAGATAAGACAATTGGAAGATGGAGATGGCTACACTTCAGAAGATAAGACAATTGGAAGATGGAGATGGCTACACTTCAGAAGATAAGACAATTGGAAGATGGAGATGGCTACACTTCAGAAGATAAGACAATTGGAAGATGGGGATGGCAGCTCTTTGAAAGAGGAGATTGCTGCCTCTACTTTCACCATGGACACTGCATAAGGACCAGCAAGGTTGGTTGTTCAGTGAGACATTTTGATTCAAGGGCCTTGAGCTGATGGGAATGAAACATGTGTCTTTCAATGGGATTGTAATGACTGCTTGCACCACTTTGTTTAAATACAGGAAATGTCACTTGCATATTCCAGCCTTGCTTCATTTTCCAAAAGCTTCTTGAGCTGAAATTTGTAGTTTATTTGTGAAAACCCTTGGGTTAATGTTGGCAGGGAAATGGCTAGAGCCAGACGGTAGATTTTGTTGAAAAAATGAATCGGTGTCTTTTTGGTGGATGTCTGTCAACCTTCCCCGATGCTGTGGAACTGTGATTGTGAGGGAAGTAGTGTTTTTTTGTGTGTATATATTCATTTCAGTTTTTGTTTCTTTTCTGTTTTGATTTCTTGTAGGTTCACACCCCTGCCTCTTGTTTGTGTATCAAAATGCCTGCATGGTTGAAGAGATGTTTTTCACTGTCTCAACTGGTTTTACACATCCGTCTGTACAGTTGCATTGGATATATTGAATTTAAAGTACTCAACTGTCTGCTTGTGTTTTGGCACTTTAAAAAGTGACTTAGTAAATTATATTCTGGTACTTCATGAACTAGTGGACAGAAAGTTGGCTTGTTTCATCTCTGCTCTGAGGAATACTGATTTGTGTCGTAGATGTAGACAGGGGGCAAAATCAAACTGTTTTTCTTTTTCTCAACGATGCCTTTGCAAAATTACACATTTCATTCATATTCAATCTAAATGAAATCTATCATGGAAACTTTTCCGTTATGGATGATATTGTCAACAAAAAAATTGTATCACATATTTATGCATATGTTAATATATAATTTTGGTTGCACATTTGCCCAATCCCTCCCATGCCTTTTATTATTTTCATGAAGGCCTCAGTCGGGATGTAATACTCTTTTTGTTTTTTGTATGACAACCATTAGAAATCAAGAAGAATATGAACATTTCTGGGAGTTTTTGAATGACCTCAATGTTTAGCTTGCATTTGAATTTCTCTCTGGGTGATTGGCATTGACTGAACAGCAAATTTCTTCCAAGTGTCAGTGCTGGATTCACTCTCAAGTTTGGATGAGGTTTCTGTCCAGCTGGCCTTGGAAACAGTTTGCCCTCTGTTTTATCTGACTGACATGGATTTGAGCATATTGTTTGCCTTTCATGATTGCTGTCTGAATCGCCTCCCCTTTTGGCAGGGAGTCGACTTGTCTGCCAGAAGAGACCAATGTTTCCCGCACCGGCACTTGATGAATGACTTGTGTTAACTGTTCATCTCCTCACCCAGCCAACCTCATGAATAAAGAACCATATTTCCAAGTTGACATTGTGTTGCTGTATGCACTTGGTGTTGTCTGAATTGTACAAACCCTCTTGCCTAGGAAGAGTAGGTAGAAGTTTGAAGTTTGGAGTTGGGTAGTGGTGGTGGTGGTGCCAGTGATAGTGGTGCCAGTGGTGGTGGTGGCAGTGGTAGTGGTGGTGGTGCCAGTGGTAGTGGTGGTGGTGGTGCCGGTGGTGCCAGTGGTGGTGGTGGTGGTGCCAGTGGTGGTGGTGGTAGTGGTGGTGGTGCCAGTGGTGGTGGCGGTGCCAGTGGTGGTGGTGGTGGTGGTAGTGGTGGCAGTGCCTGTGGTGGTGGTGCCAGTGGTGGTGGTGCCAGTGGTAGTGGTGGTGGTGGTGCCAGTGGTGGTGGTGCCAGTGGTGGTGGTGACAATGGTGGTGGTGACAGTGGTAGTGGTGCCAGTGGTGGTGGTGCCGGTGGTGGTGGTGCCGGTGGTGGTGGTGGTGGTGACAGTGGTGGTGGTGCCAGTGGTGGTGGTGGTGGTGCCTGGTGGTGGTGGTGGTGGTGGTGGTGGTGGTGCCAGTGGTGGTGGTGGTGCCAGTGGTGGTGGTGGTGGTGGTGGTGGTGCCAGTGGTGGTGGTGGTGGTGGTGGTGGTGCCAGTGGTGGTGGTGCCAGTGGTGGTGGTGCCAGTGGTGGTGGTGGTGTGTGAAGGCTAGTGGTGGTGTTTGTACTATGATGTGTAACTTTCTGCTTGTTTTGGAGGGGTTTTTTGTTGTTTGGTTTTTAGATGACCTCTCTGTACTGATGTCAGCTAGGGTCATCATGACCTAAACACTCCACAAACCCCAACAGATTGGAGTAGAGGAAGATTTGATTTTTTATTTATTTTCCCCCTTATAAGAAATGACTTGATCAATAATTCAGAAACTGTCATGAGTGATGTACATGTTGTAATCTAACATCTCC
>JAWQFJ010002158.1:114880-127380 GCA_034096865.1 Theodoxus fluviatilis | reverse complement strand
GAGAGTTCCACGCACCCGTAGATGTTCCGCGCACCTGTAGATGTTCTGCGCACCCGTAGATGTTCCGCGCACCTGTAGATGTTCTGCGCACCTGTAGATGTTCCGCGCACCTGTAGATGTTCCTCACACCCGTAGATGTTATGCGCACCCTTAGATGTTCTGCGCACCTGTAGATGTTCCGCACACCCTTAGATGTTCTGCGCACCTGTAGATGTTCCGCACACCTGTAGATGTTCCTCACACCTGTAGATGTTCTGTGCACCCTTAGATGTTCCGCGCACCTGTAGATGTTCCTCACACCTGTAGATGTTCTGCGCACCTGTAGATGTTCCACGCACCCGTAGATGTTCCGCGCACCTGTAGATGTTCCTCACACCCGTAGATGTTATGCGCACCCTTAGATGTTCTGCGCACCTGTAGATGTTCCGCACACCTGTAGATGTTCCTCACACCTGTAGATGTTCTGCGCACCCTTAGATGTTCCGCGCAGCTGTAGAGGTTCTGCGTACCTGTAGATGTTCTGCGCACCTGTAGATGTTCCGCACACCTGTAGATGTTCCGCGCACCTGTAGATGTTCCTCACACCTGTAGATGTTCTGCGCACCTGTAGATGTTCCGCACACCTGTAGATGTTCCTCACACCTGTAGATGTTCCTCACACCCGTAGATGTTCTGCGCACCCTTAGATGTTCTGCGCACCTGTAGATGTTCCTCACACCTGTAGATGTTCCTCACACCTGTAGATGTTCTGCGCACCCTTAGATGTTCCGCGCAGCTGTAGAGGTTCTGCGTACCTGTAGATGTTCTGCGCACCTGTAGATGTTCCGCACACCTGAAGATGTTCCGCGCACCTGTAGATGTTCCTCACACCCGTAGATGTTCTGCGCACCTGTAGATGTTCCGCACACCTGTAGATGTTCCTCACACCTGTAGATGTTCCTGCACACCCGTAGATGTTCTGCGCACCCTTAGATGTTCTGCGCACCTGTAGATGTTCCGCACACCTGTAGATGTTCCTCACACCTGTAGATGTTCCGCACACCCTTAGATGTTCCGCGCACCTGTAGATGTTTCGCACACCTGTAGATGTTCCTAACACCCGTAGATGTTTTGCACACCCGTAGATGTTCTGCGCACCCTTAGATGTTCCGCGCACCTGTAGATGTTCCTGCGCACCTGTAGATGTTCTGTGCACCTGTAGATGTTCCTCACACCTGTAGATGTTCCTCACACCCGTAGATGTTATGCGCACCCTTAGATGTTCTGCGCACCTGTAGATGTTCCGCACACCTGTAGATGTTCCTCACACCTGTAGATGTTCTGTGCACCCTTAGATGTTCCGCGCACCTGTAGATGTTCCTCACACCTGTAGATGTTCCTCACACCTGTAGATGTTCCCCGCACCTGTAGATGTTTCATGCAAGTGATGGTCTCACACGTCTCCATCAGCAGGTCTAACGACCACACCACACCCACCCTGTATTAGACAAATGTGATTGTGCACGAGAACAGAGCTAAAGTTGGCAAAACAGTTTTGAGCACATGCTGAGAAAAGTCATCAGCGCATTATGTTGTGTAATAGTTTTCCTGAACTTTACTGTAAACAAATATTAGAAAGATTTCTTCTAAGAGCTCAACACTCTTTACGGAAAATGCATGAATGACTAATCAATATTGTTGTTGCATTTTCTCAATTTGTCATTCTTCTGACTCAAACCTTGCGTTCTTATGCATAGTCACTAATCCCTAGTCACTAATCCCTAGGCACCAATCCCTAGGCACCAATCCCTAGGCACCAATCCCTAGGCACCAATCCCTAGGCACCAATCCCTAGGCACCAATCCCTAGGCACTAATCCCTAGTCACCAATCCCTAGTCACTAATCCCTAGGCACCAATCCCTAGGCACCAATCCCTAGTTACCAATCCCTAGGCACCAATCCCTAGTCACCAATCCCTAGTCACTAACCCCTAGTCACCAATCCCTAGGCACCAATCCCTAGTTACCAATCCCTAGGCACCAATCCCTAGTCACCAATCCCTAGTCACTAACCCCTAGTCACCAATCCCTAGGCACCAATCCCTAGTCACTAACCCCTAGTCACCAATCCCTAGGCACCAATCCCTAGTTACCAATCCCTAGGCACCAATCCCTAGTCACCAATCCCTAGTCACTAATCCCTAGGCACCAATCCCTAGGCACCAATCCCTAGTCACTAACCCCTAGTCACCAATCCCTAGGCACCAATCCCTAGTTACCAATCCCTAGACACCAATCCCTAGTCACCAATCCCTAGGCACCAATCCCTAGTCACCAATCCCTAGGCACTAATCCCTAGTCACTAATCCCTAGGCACCAATCCCTAGGCACCAATCCCTAGGCACCAATCCCTAGGCACTAATCCCTAGCCGCCAATCCTTAGTCACCAATCCCTAGGCACCAATCCCTAGGCACTAATCCCTAGTCACCAATCCCTAGGCACCAATCCCTAGGCACCAATCCCTAGTCACCAATCCCTAGGCACTAATCCCTAGGCACCAATCCTTAGTCACCAATCCCTAGGGACCAATCCCTAGGCACTAATCCCTAGTCACCAATCCCTAGGCACCAATCCCTAGGCACCAATCCTTAGTCACCAATCCCTAGGCACTAATCCCTAGTCACCAATCCCTAGTCACCAATCCCTAGGCACCAATCCCTAGGCACCAATCCCTAGGCACCAATCCCTAGGCACCAATCCCTAGTCACTAATCCCTAGGCACCAATCCCTAGGCACCAATCCCTTGGCACAATCCCTAGTCACTAATCCCTAGGCACTAATCCCTAGGCACCAATCCCTAGTCACCGATCCCTAGGCACTAATCCCTAGGCACCAATCCCTAGGCACCGATCCCTAGGCACTAATCCCTAGTCACTAATCCCTAGTCACTAATCCCTAGTCACCGATCCCTAGGCACCAATCCCTAGTCACCGATCCCTAGGCACCAATCCCTAGGCACCAATCCCTAGTCACCAATCCCTAGGCACCGATCCTTAGTCACTAATCCCTAGTCACTAATCCCTAAGCACTAATCCCTAGTCACCAATCCCTAGGCACCAATCCTTAGTCACCGATCCCTAGGCACCAATCCCTAGGCACCAATCCCTAGGCACCGATTCCTAGTCACCAATCCCTAGTCACCAATCCCTAGGCACCAATCCCTAGGCACTAATCCCTAGGCACCAATCCTTAGTCACCAATCCTTAGGCACTAATCCCTAGGCACCGATCCCTAGGCACCAATCCCTAGTTACCAATCCCTAGTCACCAATCCCTAGTTACCGATCCCTAGGCACTAATCCCTAGGCACCAATCCCTAGGCACTAATCCCTAGGCACCAATCCTTAGTCACCAATCCTTAGGCACTAATCCCTAGGCACCGATCCCTAGGCACCAATCCCTAGGCACCAATCCCTAGGCACTAATCCCTAGGCACCAATCCCTAGGCACCAATCCCTAGGCATCATACCCTAGTCACCAATCCCTAGGCACTAATCCCTAGGCACTAATCCCTAGGCACAAATCCCTAGGCACCAATCCCTAGGCACCAATCCCTAGGCACCAATCCCTAGGCACCAATCCCTAGTCACCAATCCCTAGTCACCAATCCCTAGGCACCAATCCCTAGTCACCCTTCCCTAGTCACTAATCCCTAGGCACCAATCCCTAGGCACCAATCCCTAGTCACCCTTCCCTAGTCACCGATCCCTAGGCACCAATCCCTAGTCACCGATCCCTAGGCACCAATCCCTAGGCACCAATCCCTAGGCACCAATCCCTAGGCACCAATCCCTAGTCACCGATCCCTAGTCACCAATCCCTAGGCACTAATCCCTAGGCACCAATCCTTAGTCACCAATCCCTAGGCACCAATCCCTAGGCACCAATCCTTAGTCACCAATCCCTAGTCACCAATCCCTAGGCACCGATCCCTAGTCACTGATCCCTAGGCACTAATCCCTAGTCACCAATCCCTAGGCACTAATCCCTAGGCACCAATCCTTAGTCACCAATCCCTAGGCACTAATCCCTAGTCACCAATCATTAGTCACCAATCCCTAGTCACTAATCCCTAGGCACCAATCCCTAGGCACCAATCCCTTGGCACAATCCCTAGTCACTAATCCCTAGGCACTAATCCCTAGGCACCAATCCCTAGTCACCGATCCCTAGGCACTAATCCCTAGGCACCAATCCCTAGGCACCGATCCCTAGGCACTAATCCCTAGTCACCGATCCCTAGGCACCAATCCCTAGTCACCAATCCCTAGGCACCAATCCCTAGTCACCATTCCCTAGTCACCGATCCCTAGTCACTAATCCCTAGGCACCAATCCCTAGTCACTAATCCCTAGTCACTAATCCCTAGTCACCGATCCCTAGGCACCAATCCCTAGTCACCGATCCCTAGGCACCAATCCCTAGGCACCAATCCCTAGTCACCAATCCCTAGGCACCGATCCCTAGTCACTAATCCCTAGTCACTAATCCCTAAGCACTAATCCCTAGTCACCAATCCCTAGGCACCAATCCCTAGTCACCGATCCCTAGGCACCAATCCCTAGGCACCAATCCCTAGGCACCGATCCCTAGTCACCAATCCCTAGTCACCAATCCCTAGGCACCAATCCCTAGGCACTAATCCCTAGGCACCAATCCTTAGTCACCAATCCTTAGGCACTAATCCCTAGGCACCGATCCCTAGGCACCAATCCCTAGTTACCAATCCCTAGGCACCAATCCCTAGTCACCAATCCCTAGTCACTAATCCCTAGGCACCAATCCCTAGTTACCGATCCCTAGTTACCAATCCCTACGCACCAATCCCTAGTCACCAATCCCTAGTCACTAATCCCTAGTCACCAATCCTTAGGCACTAATCCCTAGGCACCGATCCCTAGGCACCAATCCCTAGTTACCAATCCCTAGGCACCAATCCCTAGTCACCAATCCCTAGTTACCAATCCCTAGGCACTAATCCCTAGGCACCAATCCCTAGTCACCAATCCCTAGGCACCAATCCTTAGTCACCAATCCTTAGGCACTAATCCCTAGGCACCGATCCCTAGGCACCAATCCCTAGGCACCAATCCCTAGGCACTAATCCCTAGGCACCAATCCCTAGGCACCAATCCCTAGGCATCAATCCCTAGTCACCAATCTCTAGGCACTAATCCCTAGGCACTAATCCCTAGGCACTAATCCCTAGGCACCAATCCCTAGGCACCAATCCCTAGGCACCAATCCCTAGGCACCAATCCCTAGTCACCAATCCCTAGTCACCAATCCCTACGCACCAATCCCTAGTCACCCTTCCCTAGTCACTAATCCCTAGGCACCAATCCCTAGGCACCAATCCCTAGTCACCCTTCCCTAGTCACCGATCCCTAGGCACCAATCCCTAGTCACCGATCCCTAGGCACCAATCCCTAGGCACCAATCCCTAGTCACCAATCCCTAGGCACCAATCCCTAGGCACCAATCCCTAGTCACCGATCCCTAGTCACCAATCCCTAGGCACCAATCCCTAGTCACCGATCCCTAGGCACCAATCCCTAGTCACCGATCCCTAGGCACCAATCCCTAGGCACTAATCCCTAGGCACCAATCCCTAGGCACCAATCCCTAGGCACCGATCCCTAGGCACCAATCCCTAGGCACCAATCCCTAGGCACCAATCCCTAGGCACCAATCCCTAGGCACCAATCCCTAGTCACCAATCCCTAGGCACCGATCCCTAGTCACTAATCCCTAGGCACCGATCCCTAGGCACCAATCCCTAGTAACCAATCCCTAGGCACCAATCCCTAGTCACCCTTCCCTAGTCACTAATCCCTAGGCACCAATCCCTAGGCACCAATCCCTAGGCACCAATCCCTAGTTACCAATCCCTAGTCACCAATCCCTAGGCACCAATCCCTAGTCACCAATCCCTAGTCACTAATCCCTAAGCACTAACCCCTAGGCACCAATCCCTAGGCACCAATCCCTAGGCACTAATCCCTAGTCACTAATCCCTAGGCACCAATCCCTAGGCACCAATCCCTAGGCACTAATCCCTAGGCACTAATCCCTAGTCACCAATCCCTAGTCACCAATCCCTAGGCACTAATCCCTAGGCACCAATCCCTAGTCACCCTTCCCTAGTCACTAACCCCTAGGCACTAATCCCTAGTCACCAATCCCTAGTCACCAATCCCTAGGCACTAATCCCTAGTCACCAATCCCTAGTCACCAATCCCTAGGCACCAATCCCTAGGCACCAATCCATAGGCACTAATCCCTAGTCACCCTTCCCTAGTCACCAATCCCTAGGCACTAATCCCTAGGCACCAATCCCTAGTCACCCTTCCCTAGGCACCGATCCCTAGTCACCAATCCCTAGTCACTAATCCCTAGTCACCAATCCCTAGTCACTAATCCCTAGGCACCAATCCATAGGCACTAATCTCTAGTCACCAATCCCTAGGCACCAATCCCTAGGCACTAATCTCTAGTCACCAATCCCTAGGCACTAACCCCTAGGCACCAATCCCTAGTCACCAATCCCTAGTCACCAATCTCTAGTCACCAATCCCTAGGCACTAACCCCTAGGCACCAATCCCTAGTCACCAATCCCTAGTCACTAATCCCTAGGCACTAATCCCCAGGCACCAATCCCTAGGCACCAATCCCTAGGCACTAATCTCTAGGCACTAATCCCTAGTCACCAATCTCTAGTCACCAATCCCTAGGCACTAACCCCTAGGCACCAATCCCTAGGCACTAATCCCTAGGCACTAATCTCTAGGCACCAATCCCTAGGCACCAATCCCTAGTCACCAATCCCTAGGCACCAATCCCTAGGCACCAATCCATAGGCACTAATCTCTAGTCACCAATCCCTAGGCACCAATCCCTAGGCACTAATCCCTAGGCACCAATCCCTAGTCACTAACCCCTAGTCACTAATCCCTAGGCACTAATCCCTAGTCACCAATCCCTAGGCACCAATCCCTAGTCACCAATCCCAAGGCACTAATCCCTAGTCACCAATCCCTAGGCACCAATCCCTAGTCACCAATCCCAAGGCACTAATCCCTAGTCACTAATCCCTAGGCACTAATCCCTAGTCACCAATCCCTAGGCACTAATCCCTAGGCACCAATCCCAAGGCACTAAATTAACTGATAAGTTTTACTAGCATGTGCATGTGGAAACTTACACAACTAATAGAAAAATATATATACTATCCTACAATAGTCAAAATCGTGGCCATGTAAACAGGAGGGGGGTGGGGGGGAGGGGGGGGGGGGGGAAGTACCTTCATGCAAGACAGCTTCTGTATGCAAACTTTTGGCTGTTTCATACAGGTAGAGCCAACTCCCATATCCCATGGTTTGAAATGGCCACGACAGACAACAGCGAAAGGATGATGAAACAACAATGACAATCAAATGAAAGCCCAGCACACTGAAAAATGACCTTTAATACTTCAAGCAGTTGCCTAGTTTCCATTTCAACTCTGTAGCAACCAGAACAGAAGTTTCACAGCCACAATGGACAGCCAAGCACGGCACTAGGGCAGTGCAGTGCTCCGATTTGTACAACTCTTCTGCAGGAGAGTGAAGCCTTCTCTTCTTCATCTCCCAGTCTCTGCATCCCGTCAAATTCCTCTTCTCTACAGAGAACATGTACGATAATATGTTAACATGCCGTTATTTGCATATATGAGAGCATGTTACGTTGATTTTGACATTTTGCTTTTGTAATACATGCCAATATTAGCATGTAAGTTTATTGTGTTTATGCAGGTATCTGCTCTCGTATGTACATTAGTCCCAGAAGACAAACGATGCAAAACATAGAATGGGTTAAATGCTTTTTTTGTCCACGTCTGCATTCTTAGTCTGCAACTCTGTTGTGTTGCCTTGAAAACCAACGTAATGGTTTCATAGTGGAGTAGATGTCATGAGGGGTTTGATGTCTTCCGCAGTTTTACTTCAAGACACCTCTTGGTGGCACATGAGCGCTGCTTGGGGCTGGCTGTGGGAGTGCTACTGGAGCAGGCTGCCAAAGCACCAAGATCACAGCATCCCAGCTGATGAGGGAGGCATCGGTGCTGCACGGGCTGTTTGTGATTCCCAAGTATTAACAAGCATACACTCATGCGTTTCTGATGTGTGAATGTACTTTTTTTTCTCCAGCATTTGCATGTGCTATGTGTGCAAGCATGCGTAAGGTGCAAGAAAAGTGTGTGTGTAGTTAAGTACAGGTATGTATGTTTATAGTCACTGTGTATGTATATTTATAGTCACTGTGTATGTGTGCATGTATGCTGGCATGTCTTTGTGTTCATGTGTGCGTGTGTGAGTGTTTGTGAGCACAGATGCTTACATGCATGAGTGAGAGCATGCATGTGCATAGTGTTTGTACACAAACATGCCTGGAGTATGCATGTATATGAACTATGCTTTGTGTGTGTGTGTGTGTGTGTGCATGTATGTGTCTGTGTATGCGTAAGTGTGTGTGTGTGCATGCATGCTTGCACATGCATACATTCAAGTCTCTGTGTGACTGCACACTAGCACAAAGAGTTTTACATCATGCGTTTGTCTGCAAGAGCCAACACAAAACAGTGTAAAGATACTTTTCTACAACAACAATACTAATAATGATTATAAATGATTACAACAACTAATAATAATAGTTATTATTATTATATTAACGACAACAACAATAAACAACAAATTATTATTTCAATTGAGTGAGAACCAAACTCAAGGCTTTGCAATTGTCAAACAATGCAACTCCAAACAGAGAGGGCTTCCCAACCAGTTCAGAGCAGTTCATGGATGTCACTGACTGCCACTCAAGTCTAAGCCACTGGAGTCAGAGAGCAGACACAATTTTCATACAAATTTATGTTTTCGTGGTAGGCACATTCATCTCTTTACCAGGGGTGGCATAAACTCAACTCCCACAAAATATGTATCATCCTCCATTCCATGGCAAGGTCTCTACAAAACCCGCCTCCCTTGGATGTCGTCCCAGAGGTGCTTTGTTTTTTCAAAGATTCCCAGTTCTAAAGAGCTGATTCCCTTTAGCTAGTGGCTGAAATGTATAGACAGCGTGCCTGAACACACCAACACACACACACATGCACACACACACACCAACACACACACCCACACACACACCAACATGCACACAAACATACACCAACACACACACAAACACACTCACACATGTACACACTCACCCACACATAAAAACACACACCAATGCACCAACACACACACACACACACACACCAAACACACACATACACACACTCACATCACAAACACACACACAAACACACACACACACACACACACACACTCACATCACAAACACACACACATATGTGACCAGCCACGACAAAACCAGTGCTAAGTCGCGCGGCACTATTTTGCGCTACGACTGAAAAAAGGCAGGGAGGGTCAATCTGGGTGATTTTCACTTTTTGATAAAAATAGATTCTACATGGTTCAAACTATCATGCCAGTAGAGGAAACATGTTGAAGAATTATATTTTGATGGTAGAATAAAGACTTTTGTGTTATGTATTGTTTCAAAAGGTCCCTGTAATTAGCGTTAATTGCCTCATTTTAGCCGCAATAAACACACCTAAACCCTTGCAGAACCCCTTCATGTTATATACCGATAGAAAGGCCGCTCTCTCGGCGTTCCTGCTCTGTGGATGTCGAAGAAAAATAAGGTCAGCTATTTTTGGAAACGGAGTTTGAAATACCGTTGCTAAGGTGTTTAATGTCTGAAGAGGGTAAATCTTCCGAGACCGTTTTTTCAAAATGACCGCTGCTTCAGTACCCAACTTAAAATGCCTGTAACTCCTATTCTAATTAACTCACACTGTTCATTCTTATATCAAAACAAACAGAAATGAATGCAGAATTCAAAAATATTAAAACCCTATTTTGTCCAAAAATCGACTTAGCACTGCTTTTGTCGTGGCTGGTCACATATACAAATACACGTATACAAACACACACACACACACACACACACACACACACACACACACACACACACACACACACACACACACACACAGGCAAAATAAATTCTATCAAACAGTCTGGAACAAAAAAATGTCCAGAAATCAACATTTTAATAAACTTCAACAGCAATACTAACATGACACACTCTAAAGGCAATCCCACTTCAAACAGGACACAGAACACAGGGTTTTACACCGCTTTTACTCAAGCATGCACTACCTTGTAGCAGTGATAAATGTGATAGTTTTCAACACGTACTGTCATCTGTATTCACGGTGACAGACAAAACTTCCCAAAATCTTCCATGGCCATCTACATGTAGATGTAACAAAATCACAAATTTGCCACATGACCAGAAAATTACCTGGGTTTTTGGTTGTTGTTTGTTTACTTGAAGAGGCATCCATTTGTATAAATAGTAAATTCCAAAAAAGAAAACAAAAAAAGGAGAAAAGAAATAAAAGAAAAACATTCACAAACAATTGCAAATTTAACTCTGCTTCAACAATTCTGATGAGCATTTCTCTTCAACCACTTCATGTATAGCCAGCTTTCCAATGAGCACTTTCCTCACTGGACTTCACCATGTTGTCTAAAAAAGATTAACAAGTAATCATTTAAGATGACACACCAAGGTTCTCCCTCTTCACTGACTATGGTAAAATGCTGCATTTGTTTTCAAATCTCACGTCTGCATCAGTGATTGCTACTCCAAAGTGATCATTAATAGGTCATGCAGCATCAGTAGTATGGAAGAGATGGAAAAGAAGGAGGAAAAAGAAACGAGGCCAAATAAAACACAGACAAACAACACAGAAAAACTCATAAGGTATTCAATTTGATAAATGTTATTTTTAAAAAGTCACTCTTAGTAGGGAGGACAGATAAAGTTTAAAGTCACGAATGCTTCGTCAGCAGTAGAAACAAAGCATTGAACTTGCAGGATTTCCCCTGTGTAAATCTCTGTGCTGGATGTTTATTTCATGAGAAACTATGTACATAAAAAGGTAAGGTGTTTATACAGTGTCTTGCCTGCCAGAGGATTCACAATCCTGGCAACAGTACTACATAACTGTCCCATACATACACCGTATGTTGTATCAAAAACTGTACAGGTAAAGGGCTGGCTTCTTTGATATGATGGCAACCACAAATAAACAGCAACTACATGTCAATCAATATACATAGTCAAAACTAAATACCGGCATGTGCGACAGGCTGAAATCCTCTTGTGGATTCTGGACAAGTGATTCTCCCATTAGCAGTGTCTAGTTCTGCCCGCCACAAAGACGCAGTGGTTATTTCTGTTTTCTCACTCCTTTCCACAGTTGCACATCTTGTGGAGAACACTCTGGATCCATCAGTTTCCCCTTCATAACATCCACCTGCTTCCAAAGTTCTTTCTTACCGTTACATGTTGTCTATGAGCACTACGGGCGCCAAGCTGGTCAGTGAGCTCACACATGCCACTCTACTCAGCTCTACAATCTTGCAACTGTGCTTGCAGTGCAACAGAGCACTTCTCTACATCGCAGCAGACAAGTTGAAGACCAGCTTCAGTTGAACATCATGACGTCCGAAGACTGGTACATGCACATGTACACGTCGCACAGCACGCGACGCACGTACTCTGGAAGATCCTTATCATCCTCGATGCTGTTTATCTGCTGGAAGCGAGGCTCCGACAACCACTCGCCCAAATCCGGAACACTGCGCACTTCAGGAATGTTGTAGCCTGCCTGTTCCCCTGCAAGGTAGAATTAGACAGACAGTGTCACTCAAGTCCATGCCAAACAGAGAGACGTTAGAAAAGCTAGAGAGCACCCTCAGAGCGCAAACCTCCGCCAAGGAAGCCGGAATTTCTCTTCCATGGCCTGTATGATTAATAACAGCAGCACGGTCTGCTAGCCAGCCCTGACTCTATGAAGCTCAGTTCATTTTAGCTTGGTTGAAAGCATATCTGAGTGTGAAACGCATATGCCTGCATCATCAATAGTTTGACATTGACAAATTTAAGATATGCAAAGAAACTCTCTATGTGCATCCCATTCCCAAACTACATAACACGTAGCACTCTCTCTTTCCGGTTGAAAATCCCAATAGATATAACAGATTATTTTTAAAAATAATGAATTGCTCCTTGGGTGAAACCCGACCTTGCACCAAATCTGATCAGAATCCGCTGTGAACTTTTCAAGTTACTTTGCTAAATAATTCATTAACGAATTAAGGGTAAAATGTAACCTCTTTGGCGGAGGTAAAAATGTATTTTAAAAACCCACAATACAACAAACACCATGTCCAGTGTAGCACACTGTCAGTGGTGTGGTGAAGCAGTCAATAACTGGGTTTCGTCTAACATGACAGCAAAAATACCACGAAAAGTTATCACACCAACAGGGAGCAGCATCCACTGT
>JAWQFJ010002158.1:95000-114870 GCA_034096865.1 Theodoxus fluviatilis | reverse complement strand
CGCTGCGATCACGCGTGGCCTCGAGAAACCTGACCAATCACAGGCAAGTCTCTTTAGCCGACCTCTTTCTCGTGTCCTTCATTGGTGTACACTGCTTCCGATTTTCGCTCGTGTTCCTCCGTAGTGATTCATTTCCTCGAAATAAGGTCGCATTAAGAGCGGAGTGATAACGCGCTACGCACTTATACTCAACATGAGCATGTTTGAGGAGAAGATTCCGTATCCGCACTCAAATGACACTTTTTGACTTCGCAGGTTAGATTTTTTCACAACTTCAGCGATTGGTACCTCTCGAAACTATTGAAAAAAAATGAAGGAATAAAAGCTGGCAAATCGTTGTGCCATGTGTTATTGAACCTGTAGACCTCTTTCTGATAACTCAAAACTCGATTTGGACGATTTTCATGAAAGTGCTACGCCGTGTGCCCCCTTAATGTTATATTTGGTCACATACTTTTGATAGTGGAACAAAGTTGTTCTTATTTATAATTGTGAATTTTGATGCTGTTGTATTTAACCCACAAAAAAGGGGGTGGGTTAGCCGGGGTCGGACTGATAAAAAGTACCAAAGATAGGTCGTGACAAATCTTCCGTAATTGTATTCTGTCTTTAGTTTAAAACTTTTGGCCCTGAATGGGGCCGTTTGTTTCTTGGTCCCGAGCGCTGGCCGTTAGGCGTGAACCCCTGGGGTCGTGCCCGGCGAGACTGGATGCTCCAGCAGGTCTGCGGCTGCGGGTAGCGGCTCCCACTGGTCGCTGTGGCGCAGGCAGCGGCGGCTGTGGCTGCTGTTGGTCGCTGTGGTGCAGGCGGCGGCGGCTTGTGGCTGCTGTAGTGGCTAAGAGACCTGTGGCCTGCACAGATAGTCGTTGGCTGGCCTGTAAAGAAAGTCGTTGGCGAGCTTTCGGAGTACTCTCCTTCATCTGGCCGTAGTGTAGAGATCAGCGGGTGGGGCCTCTCTCGGGCTATGCCTACCCCCCCCCTGTGCTAGCCTTCAGGCAGCCCCCCAACCTGAAAAGACTGCTGGTCCACAGTAGGCTTTACACTGAGGCACCCGCAGGCAGAGACGGTATGGGACCATGCAAGAAACCACAATGCGCCACGTGCCATTGTCGGGTCATAGAGCACGGTCACTAGGAAGGCCACCGTACACCAGGTCAGAGGCGATTACACCTGCAGCTCCTATGACGCGGTGTATTTGATCAGATGCCGCAGAGGGTGCCCGAATGTGTGGTATGTAGATGAAACAGGCCGGTCACTAAGGCAGCGCATGAACGGGCACTGGGCCACTGTCAGAAATCGGTCACCTCTGCCTGTGGCTGAGCATTCAATTTGCCCGAGCATTCGGCATCAGACATGCTCTTGAGCGTGCTGCAAGGCAACCTGCATGACACCTGACAACGTCGTGTGGCCGAGCAGAAACTCGTGAAGAAATTTAACACCCATCACGCAGGGCTCAACCGCGACCTGGGATTCCTGGCATCACGACAGATGAGGAAGCATTGACCTCTCGCACGTGCCTCCCGTGCTTTCTGGCCTGATAGGTTGGCGTGAACTCCTCTCACCCCCTGCTGCGGTCATAAATGAACCCACCACCTGCTGATCTCATCTACACTACGGCTCAGATGAAGGAGAGTGCTCCGAAAGCTCGGCCAACTAAGACTTTCTTTACAGCCAGCCAGCGACTATCTTTGTCAGGCCACAGGTCTCCTTGGCCACTACAGCAGCACACAGCCGCCGCCAGCCGTGCCTGCACCACACGCGACCAACATCATAGCCACAATGTAACCTGCCGCTGCCTGCGCCACAGCGACCAGTTGTTAAAAGGAGCCCCCCGCCCTCTAAAACCCCCGCATCCGCCGCGTGCCACAGACCTGCGGGAGCATCCAGTTCCGCCCGGGCTCGGACCTCCAAGGGTTTCACCGCCTGATGGCCAGCGCTCGGGAACCACGAAACAAACGGCCCTTTTCAGGGCCACAAAGTTTTAGAATAAAGAAAGAATACATCTAGTCGGACGATTTGTCACGACCGTACCTTTTGGTATATTAACCCACAACCTTTTGCACTTTTCACTGAAATCTTGAGCCATCAGATGTCCGATATCTCTTACATAATTGAGGCTCTGTGACTGAGTGGTAAGTGCTGCAGTCACTTGTGCCTGACGGATTTGGAGTTCAAAGCTGTAGAGATCCTAGAGTTGCATCCTACCGAGGAGTCACTGCAGGGTCTTACACAACTCAAAACTCTAGTCAAAGAAATATTAGTGTCTTTTACCTTACAATGTGTTTAGCATTGGAAGGGTTTAGAGATTGCACAATTGTGACGTTGTGCATCAACACAGTTTTCAAGCTCTAGTAAGCTTCAGTTTAAAAATTAATTCAAGGAAATTTTGGTTGCCCATTCGGGCAGGTCTAGATGGACTTCCTTGCCTGAAGAGAACATTTGGTTGCCCCGGGCAGTTGGGCAATCACCTGTGTTGGACCCTGCACGGAGTGCTGCACAGCACCTGCAGGGAATGAAATTCTCCCAAAAAAGAATGTCCTCAGAGACAGACAGAAATAAAAATGATGATGATGATGATGATGGTTTTTATTGACTCACATGCGAAGCAAAAGTGAGTCTATGTACTCACCCGTTTCGTCCGTCCGGGCGTCCGAAAACTTTAACGTTGGAATTTTCTCGGAGACTATTAAGTCTATCAATACCAAATGTGGCATGATGGTGTATGATGACAAGACCTCAAAAACACACATAGTGACTTAACCTTGCTTCAAGGTCAAGGTCGCAGGGGCCATAAATGTTGTCTAAAAAACAGCCATTTTTCACATTTTCTCAATTTTCTCTGAAGTTTTTGAGATTGGATACCTGACCTATATATGGTATATAGGGCAAAGTAAGCCCTATCTTTTGATACCAGTTTGACATACCTTGCTTCAAGGTCAAGGTCACAGGAGCTCTTCAAAGTTGGATTGTATACATATTTTGAAGTGACCTTGACCCTGAACTATGGAAGATAACTGTTTCAAACTTAATAATTATGTGGGGCACATGTTATACTTTCATCATGAGGCACATTTGGTCAAATATCATCAAGGTCAAGGTCACTTTGACCCTTATGAAATGTGACCAAAATGGGGTAGTGAACCACTAAAAGTGACCATATGTGACCCATTTCTGGAAACCAGTCTTAACTCGCAATCATAGAAACAGCGCTACACAGCTCTGAAGGTGGTGGGGGTCTGCCTGTGCGAAATTGAGGTTTTCGGTTCATTGCATTCTCTAAAAATTAATATATAAAATGGTATAAGTTTTATGTCTTAAAAATGTATTTAAGTGCATTAAAAAATTAATTAAAGTTATAATTGTGATAATTTAGAGCATTTTTATTTGCCAAAATCGACCAATTTTGACCCTGCAAAACAACACGTAACCCTTGCAGAACCTCAAGACATGGTCTTTCGCGCACTTTCTTTTGTTTCTTCTGCTGTGCAAAAAATCAAGATGATTGGATAATTCTAAGACCCTGTTGCTAAGGAGAATGTGTGAGGATTGCATGCAAAACTTTGAGGTCCGTTTTCTCAAAACAAGTCGCGACTGAGTTTTCAACTTCAACTCGTTATAACTTCCACAATTTTTGAGCTACCAGGTTCGTTTTGGTGTCATATTAATCAGGAAACTCTGTAGAATTAAAAAATATAAACATCTCAAAAATGATAAAATCCACCTTAAGACTGGTTTGGTGGTGCGGGGTCACATATCTCATGGTAGAAGTGCCAATAAGCACCATTGTGCTTCCTATGTCTTGAATTAACAGCTTTGTGTTGCATGACCTTGACCTTGGGTCAAGGCCACAGGTATTTTGGTAGGAAAAATGTAGTAAATCAGTTCTTAGTGTATGATGTCATTGGTAGGTTTAGTTGTTTGACCTTGACCTTAATGTCACCTGAAGGTCAAGGTCATGTAAAGGTAAAGGTCAAGCATGTGAGTCGTATGGGCTTTGCCCTTCTTGTTTATAATAAAGTCATCTTGTTGATCAGACTACATCACCAGAGGTTTCCCAGGACTGATATGCCAGCAAATGCAATGCAGAGGGCCTTCCCAGTCTTTATGTAAAGTGATCCTTGTAATCTTACAGCAGTGGGTATGAAAATGGGGTGGAAAAGCTGCTAGTGTCTTATTTTGGAAACTGATTTATTACAAGAACTGACTGATCTGACCTGGCATGTGATTACTAACAGTCACTTAAGAATAGAAATGTCTTTTGGACTGCCTTTGCTAACATCATAGTCCTGGAAAACCTGCTGCAGATCTGTGCGTGTTGCAAAGATTGTTGTTACAGGTTCACAACAGGCTTGTGATTAGTTTTCTTTGATGCTCTTCAGGCTGATTTTTAAATTGCATTAACTTTGACCTTTTGCAGAAACCTCGACCCAGCCCGGAGAAGTTTGCCAAGCCCAGTGGTTTCCCTAGCGAGAAGAATGAGAAGACCTGAAGGCCGCACTTGAGACTGGTGTTTGGGCCTCTTGTGTCGGCACGCTTTCCTTTTTGTTCCCCTCAGTGGGAGGTGGTCCCACTTTGGATGGGGTCGTGTCCGCCGTATTTCAGTCTGCAGGTGCTACGAGGCCTTACCTAGCTGTGTCTTTGCCTGCCTGCGGAAACCACTTGTTTGGGCTGTTGTCTCTTCCTTGTCTTAGCTGCATGTAGTTTAGTATTGGCAGTTTTTGCTTTGACCAGCAGCTGTGCCTGGGTCAGTCTGCTGGCCTTGCTCTGGCCCAGACTGAAGGAGAGGCACGAGTTATGTACCCACCACATGTTTTTTGTCCTGTCATTTGGCCGCTCTTTGCATAATGTGCAGCCTCGCAAGTTGTGTACCCATTTTGTGCTCATGTTTATTTGGAGGGATTTGTGCTCAGACTTGCTTGGTGTGTAGTGGGATTTGTTTTTTATGATCTGCCATGTGTATTTATTCCACTCCCCAGACACCATGATCTCTGGAGCAAACAATGACTGTGATGACTTGACAGTGGGGTGGGGGATGAGGGGGTGGGGTTGGGAAGGGGGTGGGGGGGAGGGGGTGTTTGGGAGATGGGGAGGGATTGATAGTGTACATTGTATAGTGAAAGCCTAGTTCCAGTTCTTGATGACTGAGGATGACCATGTGGTGCCCTGTTTGCAGTTAGTGGTGGGACAGAGAAGCTTGTAAAACTGAGGTCAGTGTCCAGCTAGATCTAAAGCAGTATGGTTTCTTTCCTCTACATTCTCTTTAACAATGCACTGTTTGCTCTAGGGCTGCAGTAGTGTCAGTCTTGTGCTGTAGCTTAGTCTTCATTTGAGCTGATATTGTATGTATACATATGAACATTGTAGAAGTGAAGAGGTAGATGCTGTGTTCTTAGTTTTACTGTTTTGAATCCCCTGCATTTGTCTTGGCTTTTTGAGATTGATCCCTTGGATATTAAGTGCTGAAATAAGGCACAGTGAGCCAATGCCTGTTTGAGTAAAGGGCCTTCTAGGCTTACTTTTGTCATTTGGTTACAATTGGTTGTGTTGATGTCTGATACTTGACATGAGGATTTTTCTGTCAGTAGTTCTATAGTCAATTCATCATATTAACCACCCTACATGTTACATCCCTGATAGTGATATATGTTTCATAGCCTGTGTAGGTATTATAATTTTTTAATCATTTACTTGTTAGTTGACCTTTAATCTCTTCTTGTTTCTCCATCTCCTCCAAAGACGCCTTATTCCACCGTTTATCCCTTATTCTTTTTCTTCTCTTGTCCTGTTCTTTTCTCTCCCGCCCCCCCCCCCGCCCCCCTCGCTTTTTTCCTTTTGCTCATTTTGTCTTCTTTTCCCTTTTCTCATTTTGTGTCATCCAATTTTCTCCCCTTGCTGTAGCTCCTTGTCCTTCCCCTCCTTGCTTTGTTTCCGGTCTCTTTCCCTCCCTCCCTCTCTTCTTCCCTCTTCCTCTAGTACCTGTCTCTTCCCCTCCCTCCCCTCTTCCTTCCTCTTCCTCTATACCTGTCTCTATCCCCCTCCTCCCCTCTTCTTCCCTCTCCTCTATACCTGTCGCTTCCCGTCCTCCCCTCTTCTTCCCTCTTCCTCTATACCTGTCTCTTCCCTCCTCCCGCTCTTCTTCCCTCTTCTCTATACATGTCTCTTCCCTCCCCCCTCTTCTTCCCTCGTTCCTCTAACTGTCATCTTCCCTCCTCCCCGCTTCTTTCCCTCTTCCTCTATACCTGTTTTCTTTCTCCTCCTCAGTCATTGCTTTTCCAACCATATGCTAAGTTGTATGATACATGCTAGTGCCTTTCAAAACTGATATTCCGTGGTCACTGCCATATTTAGGCTGTGCTTGAAGAGAAACTCTGTCTCTGATCAGTCATATCAACTTGAGAGTTTGTTTGTCCAGGCCACGTGCAGTTTTCGATGGATGGACCTGCTCCATGGAACGATGGTTTATTACCACCCAGCAATGCCTCTGTATTTTAAATGAGTGATTCTTCTGTTGTCTGCATTTTGGATGTTTAGTGTGGTTTGTTCTTTTGGTAGTTTCCATTTTTGTCTGCGATTGGTTGGAATTATTATTGTAGTGAAGCAGTAAGTTAGGCAATGTGGGTCGCTTCCCTGTTTTTGCTGTAGAGTCTCCAAATTGGTTTATTTGTTAAGTGACCTGTATTAGAGGTATTCCTGGATTGGTTGGACTAGGCCAGACCAGTACCTCCAGTTGTTCCCTCTCTTGCCGAGTCCTGTTAGGGCTTCATGGCCTTTGTGCAGAGTCAGACCAAGACAGTCAATCAAAATGAGAGGCTCAGCACCTAAATACTGCTGTCCTGTCAACATTATTCGTCATCATCCTCTTTGTTACACATATGTGCCTAGTGGATGAGGCAATGACAGTAAGCGGAATTCTAGGCCCATGTTTTTTACTTCATCAGTGTAAGCTGTGCCTTTCCTGCTTTGAGTTTTCACCAGGAGAGACTTGGAAGAATTAGGCATTTCACGCACAGAATAAGGGTGGGATTAGCTTTGCACACACCTGCACTCGTTCACTCTTATCACTAGTCTTGCTTGTTACAAGCCGTCAAGATGCTTGGACTGTTTGGTGAATGGAAGGCTGGCCGTGATGATGTGATTGATGTAGGTAAAGCTGAGGTTTGGAGCAACAGAGCCTTATAGTTGATGTAATAGTCAAGATGTTTGTCATAGCAAGGGAAGCACTGCATATCATGTCATAGAAGTGTGAATGTAATTATTGGTCTGATTCATTTCACACGGACAGTTTTTGCACAATGGGACAAAACAGAGATCTGTGTGTATCTCTAAATTTGAATGGTTAATAGTAATGATTAGATCTGAATTGAGCTTTTTTGTAGTGGTTTTTAAATACTTGTTACTAGTTTCTGAGGAAGTTGTTAAACTTTTTTTTTTTTTTTTTTTTTGGGGGGGGGGTAGTTTGTTTTTATGCCATCCAATTAATATTCCCATATGATGATGTATCATGAGATAAGACTGGTAGGTTTGGTGTATTTCTTCTTCTTTTTCTTTAAAATAATAAAAAGCCATACAAACCTGAAGTGTTATGAAATAGTGCATATGGTTTTTGGTGTTTTGTAAAAGTTGTAGTAGAAGCTTTGAGCTGTTTTCCTGCTCATCAGGTACGAGTCGGTTATGTGCTTAAAATTCCAAGGTGGAAGCCTTTGCATTCCTTTTCATCCACACATCCCTGAATTCGTTCTAATTGTGTCTGCGATATTTGTCACTATTCACATTGGCTTTAACCTTATTTTCTGCTTCAAGATGAGATGAAGTTTCTGTTAATTGCTTGCTACTGTTGATGGCGGATGCAACAGTGTTAGGGTCAGGTACGGCATCACAACACGTGGTGTACACACGCTGTTTCCCTGGTAACTTGGTCTGGAGCCTGGTGGTGGATGAGTGTCCACCAGGTTGGTGGTAGAAGGGAAACGACTCTCAGGATGACTGGCTGTTTCTCTGTTTGCCTTTACAGCCTCGTCATCATTCTCTCCGGTGTTTTTGCATCAAGATCCATTGCGTTGTGGTAGCATTCAGGTCCATGGACTCACAACTATTGGGCTGCATTTTCCTCCGTATGTGTAGTTTGGTTCAGTATGGAGTCGACTGTGCTTTTTTCTGTCGTGTTCTTTGGGGTGCTTTTGTGGCTCTTTGTGACATCATATCAGCTTTTGCTTAATTCTAAGTGGCTCATTTGTGGTCTCTTGCTGGCAGGAATGCCGATGGTTTATCCACAGTATCCCATGCCTGTGTGGGCGTCGGTCAATGCTCAGAACACTTTTGGTGGTGAGCCTGTCCATGCATCATGCGGCGTAGAGTACAAGCAGCGGCAGGAGAGCGTGTATTGTATCGTCTTGTTTTATGTCGTTGAGAGTTACGAGACAAGAGGGAGAGTCGGTCGGCACATCCGCATGCCCAACTGATTAAAGAGGTGGATTACTGCCTAAACGATTCTGTACTTTTTATGAGGGGTGCTACGTCTCATATTTGGCTCACGTGTGTTGGAACCTAGTATGAGACGGAGGATAGTTGCAGATGTGGGCTGGCTGATGGTGGAAGGAAGGAGAGGATGTTTGGGTTTAATTGTGCTAACGAAGGTCCGCGTGGTAGCTGCAGTGTGTTTGGATGGCTATTAATCTGTCGAGAAGCTGGTGTGCGATGAGTTTCGATCTCATGAAAGTGTTGACCATGATAAGTAAATCGGACCTTCATTTGTGGCTTCGTTAGTGAGCGGCATTTCATGTCTCACAAATAGTTATCTGGAGTGTTGTATTTTCCTCCATGGATGGAGACAGTTTAATAGGATTGTTGTATATGAACATATTTCAGTTTGCAGCAGAGATGTGTGAGGCCTAATTCTGTCCGTGGCACTGTATGCTATGTATAGCAGTGTTCCTGCATCTGTCACTTTGAAATGTCTGGTAGCTTTGACTGTAGCACCATCACGCAGGCCACCGCGATCAGAACTCTGTGAAGAATTGGAGCATGCGAGCTAGCTAGTGTAGAAGAATTTCTTACCTGTGCCTAAGCAAGTGAGATTTTGAGGAGGCATTTGTGAACCGTTCGTTTGGCACTCTCCAGCCAGTTTGAACAAAAGTTGAAATGCCTGTTGAATCTGAATTTTCAGAAAGAGGTCATGTACACGTAATGAACAATTGGTGGACATTTTTCCCTTTCTTCTTTCATCTCTCCCGTATTCTTGACTGTCTTGAAATTTTATCTCTGTAGTCACCAGATGTTTTGCATGGCTTTCAGAACGTGAGATTGAGATTCTGTGTATTGGTGTAGGAAGGACCCATTGCAGTACTAACATGGCCCACACGCAGGCTGATGCAGGGGCTTGATGGAGGTGTTAGTGCATTTAAAGGCAGCTCTCTGATTTGTTGCATTTAATAGTCTGTTTTCTTGCCTCTTTACAAGTAAACTTGCACTAATACTTCAAAGAAAGTACCTTTGAAGCGCACATATGGACTGGTGGAAGTGCAAACAGAAAATAAAAGAGAATGTTTTATTTGTACTTAAACACATGATCCCATGTTTGTTAACTTTGACGGAAAGGTGCAACAGTTAATGTGTCCTGCGGTGATATCAGAATGCAGTCGGTGAAAATGTGGTTTTACACTTACATAGAGGATGGAAACTATCAAGCATGGTATAGATATAATAAAGGAGGTCTCTAAAGGTGGTTACTTGCAGTATATTCTTGTTTGTCGTAAAGAAAACAGATTTTTATGCTTGAGTGGTCTTGTGACCAAAATATTGCAAAATGAGGACTCACATTGTCCTGTTTTGTGAAGGCCAAGATGAGTAGCCAGCCGTGACGACCTGCATACAGAAGGTGCTAGGCAAGTTTACTTTGACAGACCTAGCCACCACATCCTACTCTCATCCTCTCTGTACATACTGTAACATCTTTATTGCAAATAATTGACTTGGATGTTGCACTTCTTGCTGTTCTGTCTGATGCAGCATATGGCAGCCAAGCTGCTCTAGTGGTGGCCAGTGTTCAACTAATTTACTACGCTCATCATGCACCACAGAGAGGACAGTTTTGACCAAAGTAATTGTACATAACTGGACAATACGATAGCATTGTGGAAGTTTCGCTAACTTTGACGCAGTACCTCTGACAAGGCCATTGCTCAGGTACGTCATGCAGTGTCTGAGCGGAAATTGCTTTTGATGTCACACGATACTCGCTTCGGGTGTTGTTTTCTAGTGGCCCAGTGCATTTGCGTTCTTGCTCAGAAATTCGGGGTAAGGAATTGACCTGCGTCTCCCTACGCAATTCTTAAAAGGCGAATAACTAGGGACATTGTGACTTGATTTGTGTTTACTCTGCTTCTAGTTATTTTCATGTTTATAATGGCCTGTACCTACATAGGCCATAAAACACTATCCATCCAGCGTGGGAGACAGTTCCAGAGGCTCTGTAACAGATATTGGGGGGGGGGGGACAGAAGACACGAGAGCACAGAAATGGGTTGAGAGTGCAATCGTGTCCTCACGGTGGAATCAAGCCCCATGAGTATAGTGCATTATTTAATGGCATTGCCGTGAACTCACCATATCGCTGTGAATTGACAAGTGCACAATAAAGGTTCTTCGAAAAGACTACCTGATTTGGATTTCGACTTCCCAATGCAAGCTAGAACCCCATATCTACGTCAACGTTGTGAAGGGACGGTCGCAACATATGGTTGACAGACGAAACCTACAATGGGCATCTGAGTACAACATGCAGCTGGAGCTGCTTGATTATCGCATTCATACTCGCTACAACCTTCTGCTGAAATCCCTGTGCTTCTTGGCAAATGGAAAATGTTGCCTCAGTACCTGTCATCATAGACCACACACCAACGAAGCAGTGCACAGAGGATCTATGCTGCCATCTATTGCTTTGAAGATCTGCATGACAACTGTTCCAACGCAAGTAGAGGTATGCGTCCAAGTGCACCCGATCAACCGGTCTTGTGAAGATCATCTTGCCAGGAAAAAAGAAGGAAGGGTAAAACAGCGAAGGACGATGAAATGGGCAGGCTTTTCTTTCGGCAGTTCACTCTGGGCGCGGAAACCCCCCCACCCCACCCCACCCCCCAAGAAGTTTGGTGAGAACTTATCAGAAGATCTCTAGTGTGGTGCTGGCCCAATGACCTGTGCAGGGGTTACGGGGGAAGTAGTTTGCAGTAAGCAGTATTGGTAAATATTGCCTCTGTTGATCGTCCAGGCTTCCTCAGTTTGTAGAGTTCAGGCTGAGTTTACAAACTCTACAACCTCCCCAACTGAGCCAGCACCTACACAAGAAATGGAATGCGAACGAATGATTTTATTTAAGGCAGTGGCTGACAGAAGCGTACGTGTCTTTGATCTGAAGGAATCTATTCAATGATGGCCACATCTTTTTTTACCTTACCCCAGCACTCCTCACGAAATGGAATGCAGAAAAAGATAATTTATCTGTGCTGACGTTTAGGAGATAAGCTGACTCTGGCATTTTTGTTTTCTGAACAGTTCAGCTGGCCTTCAAACAGAGAACCGGTAGCAAAGATCCTATATGTGAAGATGTAGATGAAAAGCCGCTGGTAAGGATCGAGCTGTGGGGAACTCGAGGCTTGATGGTAGAAGGGCGCAGGTATGAGACAAGTCGTAGCTGCTTTCCACAACTTTATTAACCCATGGGTACAACAGCTCCTGGTTTGTCCGAGGCCTGATGATAAATGGCCTGGACCAACCCAAGACCGTGGTGGCAGTGGTCTCTCTAGACCGTGGTGGCAGTGGTCTCTCTCTCGTGTGCCGTTCCCCCTTAACAAGGGAATGCATGCACGGACCTCACAGGAGCCAGGGTGTAGAGTAGTTCCCAGATCCTAACCTGGTTCCTGGGTTTGTGCTTCCATTTGGCAGAAAAGAGATATTACTTAATTTAACTTGCTTTGATTCGTTTGAAATTACCTCTTATGAATGTTACCTCTTTCAGCATAACACAATCTACTGAATGAATCACATGCTGTTGCAAGTAGCTGTCTTACTTGAGGGAAAACATCAGATTTATAGTTAAAATGTTACAATTCGGATGCCAGAGTGGAGGAGCGGTCCACTAGCCATGGGTCAGGTAAATCTGAGAAGTGACTAACAGGGCAGCTGCACCAACAATCAGACCACAGCAGAGGGGTCCCAGACCGGTCAGCTGGTCAACTTGCCTTACAGAAGGGATGGGGAAGGGGGTTTGGAGAGAGGTCTGACACAGGATTGGGGGTGGAGGGGTGGGAAGAGACAGAAGCCGCGGTATTTCAATAGAGGATGAACACAGTAGATGTACAATACACTGTATATGGGTCTTCGCCAGTAGTAATTAAGTGCATGGTGCAGCCCGTAAACATTGGGAAGGAATGAAAGACAAATTAATGGCTATAACTTACTATAGTGCACACTGAAAACTACTCATAACAATGTCTCAAAAGTGCATGCATTACGGTTGCCTCTGAATCGAGCATCGCTACACTGAATAGAATAGAATAGAATAGAATTCTTCGGCTTGCTTAGGCGTCCAGGGCCTATCGCCGATTCTGATGGTTCTCTGGCTGTATTTTTATTGTTCTTATGGATACTGGTCTTTTACCATGCCTAGTCTATATCACTTGTGAGAAAAAGAAAAAGAGAGAAAAAAGGCCTAATTGCTGTGCAGCATCTGTGCCAGTGGTTCCTCCAGCTTGAACATATCTCCTTGTAGATGCTTGTCCACTCTGTTCTTGAACGAGTTCAGGCTCGGTGCCTCAACTACGCTATTCGGGAGGCTGTTCCACATGTTTATCACTAGCTGGGTGAAGAAATGCTGTCGTAAAGCCGTATTGCATCGGTTTTTCTTGAGCTTGTTGGCCACTGTAGAGGTCGTGCATGGTGTGCATCACCACTACAATGCCGAGAATGTCTTGGCTCATGAATAAGGCTGAAATGGTCGAAGTCGGCGATTATTCTGACCTTTGACCGCACCCGCCACTCCACCTGACCATAGAGTATAATCTATGACCTGACTGACTTCGCACGCCCGGGGAGTTCTGCTAAGATCCGCGGTGTGACGAAATGAGCTTTCTGCTGCGATGAGATTTCTGACGGTCTGCTGCGGTCAGCTTTCTGATGCTGCGGTCAGATTTCTTTTGCGATCAGCTCCCATTTATGAGATTTCTTCTCCTGCAATCAGATTTCTTCTGCTGCAATATATTTCTTCTGCTGCAAAAATAAATCGTTGAATAATGAAAACACACGTGCTCGCTTTGCAGTCGTTGGAAAAATGAAGAAATCTCATCGCGGCGGAAACTATGTCGCATGTTTGCGCATGCGCACTGAGCCCGTCAGAAATCTGCGCATGCGCACTGAGCCCGTCAGAAATCTCATCGCAGCAGAAAACTCATTTCGTCACACCGGCCGCGTTAATGTATCTGCGTTTTGTGACAAACGTCTTGCTCGGCGGTACTGTACTCCATGCACCTTAACGGTCCGCGTGATTCGGGTGTAATCTTAAGCTAAACGACGTTTCTTGGCAGTATTACACCATTCTAGTAAACTAGAGATTTCGCCTACCGGCAAAAGTATCTCTAGCACAGTTCACATCACTGTGACGGAGGTTTTTGGCCAATTTATTCATACGGAGGTCACACGAGAGGCTTGTGGGATAGCCGATGTGCTCCCTGACATACGCCGTTAAAGTAGTTCTAAGACTATTTCGCACAAAACTCTTAACTTACTCTTGTTGAGACAACAAACAAGCGTTTATTCGATACAATAAAATGTTTGTGTTGAAATGGAAACAAGTTTTGACATCTGAATGATTTCTGTAAAAAGTGGAGAGAAAAATAGTATCAGAACGAACTATTTTTGGCGCAAGGCTGTAATGCGAAGGGTCAAGCCTATTACGCATTCATTGCGAACTGTGCCAGAGTCTATCTACTGACTCTGGTTTACAGAATGGTATTACACCCGAATCACGCGGAGCACAAAATTTGCGCAGCTGAGTGCGAGCTGAGTGCGAAGTCTGGGTCACGTGGCGGCGTCTATTTTCAAGGCTCGTGATTGGCTGACTCAAAGCCAGATCATTCTCGGCTTTTTCACCGCATAATTATGAAGCTTGTGGTACTTAGGTACGATTACCTCCCTTTAAATTCGGCGAAAAATAACTTCGTGACTGATGCCTTGCCGATGTCACAGTACATGTCTAAACAAAAAATGCAATGTACATGTATATTGGAGGCGACTTTTTCATATGAAAATGTTTCGAATTTCTGGCATGGTGAACACTCCCATCAAAACCACTGAGTTTTTCCCTGCGTTCCGTTGCACTCTGCTTAATCTCTGCTACGGTGTAGCAGCCTCAAGAGTTTTGATTGGTTGGTTTTATTTAATAACTTTTAAAGCACATTATCATTAAAAGTATAGGGTTTTGGGGGCCCTCTTTGAATACACGAATCCCCAATATTATTTTACACTCACATTTATCACTCTTGATCGAAGAAACGACTAAATAAAAGTATTAGGGTCGAAAATCATTCATACACAATCTTTGGTGACGTTTCAGCCAGTGGCAGAGGTCAACTTCCTGTCAAGGTCGCGCAGCAGCTCGAGCGTCTCAGAAGGAGCTCTAACTGCTTCACACTAGAGTGCGCCACCTGCTGTGCCTAGCAACAATGAAGCTACAGAACTCATAGCCGCATTTGATTGGCTCATACTAAACAGAACTAATGGACCTTATCCACACATCGAGGCTCTGGGAGTTACTTCCCTTGTTTGTGGGACCAGCCCGGGCATCTTTCAGAATGCCGAGTAACAAGCGCTGTGCTTGGGGACAAAGTTAAACGGATGATAGATACCCTGAACGCTGTGTTGTCGTCAAAGTCATTCCATTTGTGAAACCGGGAAAGTATATGTGCTATCTAGATGGTTGCCTTCGCAGCTTCAATCGCCCAGCGAACTAGCTGAACGTAGACACAATCACGTGGCACTGTTGTCGTGCTGTACATTTGCAGCAACGTAAGATCTCGTACGACGATTTGATTCAAGGCCTAGTGCTAATTGCTTTGATGGTCTGGTCTCAGTGTCACAAAAATATGATGATTTAATCAATCACTGATTTAAAAAATAAGTGTGTTGCCCTACATTGATTGACAGTCTGAGTGAAATAGATCTATTTCACTGTCCCACCTGGCGAACTTGTTGCCGGCTGTATTGAGCTTGTGTGTTCGTGTAGGCCTACTCAAAAGTCAAAATCACAGTCGTCTCCGAAACAAGGAATAATCAGAGTAAGGGGGAAAAGCATTTCGTTTGTTTGTTTTGTTCTTGCAGCACTTCAAAAATGATGTGTAGGTCTGTGACTGTCTGTCTCTCTGTGTTGTGTGGTGTGTAGGTCTGTGACTGTCTGTCTCTCTGTGTTTAGTGGTGTGTAGGTCTGTGACTGTCACCATGTGTTCTGTGGTGTGTAGGTCTGTGACTGTCTCCATGTGTTCTGTGGTGTGTAGGTCTGTGACTGTCTCCATGTGTTGTGGTGTGTAGGACTGTGACTGTCTCCATGTGTTGTGTGTAGGTCTGTGACTGTCTCCATGTGTTGTGGTGTGTAGGTATGTGACTGTCTCCATGTGTTGTGTGGTGTGTAGGTCTGTGTCTGTCTCTCTCCATGTGTTGTGTGGTGTGTAGGTCTGGAACTGTCTCCCTGTGTTGTGGTGTGTAGGTCTGTGACTGTCTGTCTTCATGTGGTGTGTAGGTCTGTGACTGTCTGTCTCCCTGTGTTGTGGTGTGTAGGTGTGTGACTTTCTGTCTCCATGAGTTGTGTGGTGTGTAGGTGTGTGACTGTCTGTCTCCATGTGTTGTGTGGTGTGTAGGTCTGTGACTTTCTGTCTCCATGTGTTGTGTGGTGTGTAGGTCTGTGACTGTCTGTCTCCAAGTGTTGTGTGGTGTGTAGACCCCAAGCTAAAAGACACATTTTGGTATGATTTATCTCATAGAAAACATAGAAACTAACTGATAACTTATAAATGCATTTAATCACAGAAGAAGGGGGAAAAAAAATCAAAATCCTAATTTTAATGTTAATTTTTCTGCCAGGGCACAGAAGCAAGGTCTGAAATGACATGAGGCAGCCCCATTGCCCAATTGGTAGCATCTGACAGCTCGACCAACCTTGGCCATGTTATTGGTATAACACTAAGAGCCTAGCAGTCAGTAGATCCTGACATAAGGGGATCATTCAGCAACTCTATCATTATGCTGTATTTGAAATGATGTTCAAACAAGTGTAGAAACTGCTGACTCTTCTAAAACTCCACCACAAATTTGCCATCAGAAAAAACTTTTTTGTTTTATGTTGTAAAAGTAAATCAGAGGTAACAGATAATAGCTATTTGCCTCAGGTCTGTGACTGTCTGTCTCCATGTGTTGTGTGGTGTGTAGGTCTGTGACTGTCTGTCTCCATGTGTTGTGTGGTGTGTAGGTCTGTGACTGTCTGCCTCCATGTGGTGTGTAGGTCTGTGACTGTCTCCATGTGTTGTGTGGTGAATAGTATTATATATATTATTAATGATTTTTTTTATTCTTATGTGTTCATTATTTTGATTTTATTCTTTTTTATTTTTATTTTTTGTTTTGCAACTTTTTGTGCATGACTATTGAGTGTCCCAGAAGAAAAATAAAAAACAAGAAAACTGTTCATAATATATACCTCTTTGTTACATGTACTTGGTTACTTGGTTAATGCATGGATGTGCATGTTGAAACAAAATAGAACAACAAACAGTACAGATTTACACACACACAAAGCCAGTTGGAAAAAAATGTTGTACTGCAGGTATCTTTCAAATTTTTTTTCCTTGTGTTTCAAAGTTTGAGCTGGTGCAAATTGAAATACAAAAAGTGCCAGAGGAGTACAAAGCACCTTGGAAATAACTAGTGGCAGTTAACTTCAAACAACAATTTGCATGGCTGATCTCCATCAAATTAAGTCCACTAATGCCATGTAAAACCGGTGCTTAATTAGAGGTCACTAACGCCGCTCACGGTGTCCAGACACAACATCCGGGCCCTGCACGCGACATTTTAATAACTGGCCGAGACTTCTGCCACGCGCCGTGCTCCGCAATTGATTTCTTCTCCAGTTCGCGTGCAAAACGCTCATATTAAGAATCACTGACAATCATTTAAAGAGATCATAACCAAACAACAGGATTAATCTGGAAGGAATCGCGAAAGTGTTTGTTGTGATCACGTGAACGAATTCATTGCTCTTGTTCGAAGAAGTCTAGAAAGTGTTTTGAGACCTAAAAATTGGTCATGTGACATCTATTTAAAGTCTCGAGCGCAGCAGTTTATGTCTGACCGAGACTTGCCCTGCGTTCCGTTGCACTCTGCTTCATCTCTGCTACGGTGTAGCAGCCTCAAGAGTTTTGATTGGTTGGTTTTATTTAATAACTTTTAAAGCACATTATCATTAAAAGTATAGGGTTTTGGGGGCCCTCTTTGAATACACGAATCCCCAATATTATTTTACACTCACATTTATCACTCTTGATCGAAGAAACGACTAAATAAAAGTATTAGGGTCGAAAATCATTCATACACAATCTTTGGTGACGTTTCAGCCAGTGGCAGAGGTCAACTTCCTGTCAAGGTCGCGCAGCAGCTCGAGCGTCTCAGAAGGAGCTCTAACTGCTTCACACTAGAGTGCGCCACCTGCTGTGCCTAGCAACAATGAAGCTACAGAACTCATAGCCGCATTTGATTGGCTCATACTAAACAGAACTAATTGGAAGTCAATCTACGGACTTGCACGGTAAACATGCTTCAAACCATGGAGTTTACATACCATGGAAGTGGCAAACGTGCCGATTGCTGTCAAATTTCGAAGAAATAAATGTTTTCGTGCTCTCATCACCGTTGCAGAGTGGATTGTATGTCTTGGTTTGATAGTTGTAGTAAACGTCGGCATTTATACCCATGAGTGTAACGATTTAGCAGACGACACACATGTTTGGATTCCCTTGACCTTCCTCTATGACTGGTGATGGTTACCTCCCTTTTGTTATTAATGGATTTTCGACCCTAATGCTTTTATGAAGTTGTCTATTTGATCAAGAGGGATATAATTGAATGTGAAATCATTTTAGGGATTCATGTATCCAAAGAGGGCCTCCAAAACCCTCTACTTTTAATGGTAACGTGCTTTTAAAGTAATTAAAGAAACCGACCAATCGAAACTCGTGACCCTGCTACACTGTAGCAGAGATGAAGCAGAGTCAACGGAACGCAGGGTTGAACACGTACATGCATTTCGAGCCGTGATTATCGGTCTTGGCGCACTCTTGTTCGAAGGAGTCTCGAAAATGTCAATTGCTGTCTACGTGACCGAGATCAACACATACAAGTGTGCAAAATCACTAATTAACTCTCACATCCATCTGAATAATGTAGCAATTTTAACGATCTATTTATGCATTGTACACAGTGCTTTAAGAAATTAATACTGCTAGTCGGTTACGAATTCTTGATATGTGTGCCAGTGATTTTTAAAATGAACGTTTTACATGCGAGCTAGTGGGGGGGGGGGGGGGGGGGGGGGGGGGGAAAGCCGGACATGTGCATACATGTGTGAGCGCAAAAACAAAATGCCAATTGCGGGGCCTGAAATGCAATGCGATTCGACCGACTTTGTGGCTGAGCACCGTGTGTAAGGCTCTAGTGTTCTGCAAGTGCGCTTAAGGACTGTCTCTAAAACTAGAGATTGTTAGATGCACAGATCCATTTGGGCAACCACTTCTTTCATTCAGCCATAAACGAACAGAGGCGTTATTACCTCCCCGATGCTTTCCATCTGCTTTATATGCTTCTTCAAGCAGCCCGTGATTGAACTTATATCAAAGAACACCCCTTTAATCTCCTGAGGCAAAGACATTGCTGTCATCATATAAATGCCCCGTTACAGATGGAAAGCATCACCACCAGTGAATGACACAGCATGCTGACTGGAGCCGGTCTTAATGTGTTGAAAGAGCGGGCTCTGAAAACTATTTTTTGCAATTCAGTTGACTGTGTGAGGTACAAAAACATACATGACAGATAGCATGCGAAGACCCAGAACAGTTGTGATTTTTGTGTGTGGTTACAATGGTAACATCTTTCTCCATTTGGTTAGGAAGCACTCTAGATTACAATCTATTCTGGCGGAACACTTTCCAGTCTCTGCAATTGGGCACCCCATCCAGCGTCCAGACATCACCATCTGTTCCAGAACGACGAAGCAGCTTCTCCTTGTTGAGCTGACGGTGCCTTGGGAATCAAACATTGCATAGGCTCGTGAGAGGAAGCGGTCGAGGTACGAGGTGCTCCGCTTGAAATGCTGCGAGGAGGGTTGGGATTGTCAGGTGCTCCCAGTCGAAGTGGGGTGTAGAGGCCTCATAGCGCACTCAACAACCCGGTTTCTGGTGCAGTTGGGTTGCAAGCCCTCACGCTCTTAAAGGGTCATTAACCAACTACAGCAGACAGCCGAGGCAGCGTCCTTGAGGATCTGGCACAAGAGCCAATGCCCTAGGGGGCCTTAAGTTCTGCCCCAAACCGATACCCCCCGGTGGCGTTTGCTGCTTGGGGCCGCCCATGTCCGAGCTACTGGAGTAAGCCCCGAAAGATACACGGACATGGGTTCCAGCTGAGGAGGGTATCGTGCGGCGGCTGCCGTGTGTGTGTTTTGTTTGCTTCTATCAAAGGAAGTCTTCTGAGCGAGGTGGGATACCATGGGGTTTTTCGTTATCAATATGTCGTTTTACAAGCAGTATGACGATGTTCACTGCAAAGTTCTCTGAAGTTA
>JAWQFJ010002158.1:77500-85000 GCA_034096865.1 Theodoxus fluviatilis | reverse complement strand
CCATCCGTTTTCCAACAGCAAAATGTAGAGGGGTATGGCACGCACATTCTGAGAGAGAGAGAGAGAGACAGAGAGAGACAGAGACAGAGAGACAGAGAGAGAGACAGAGACAGAGACAGAGACAGAGACAGAGACAGAAACAGAGAGAGAGAGAGAGAAAGAGAGAGACAGAGAGAGAGAGAGAGACAGAGACAGAGACAGAGACAGAGACATAGTCAGACAGAGAGAGAGAGAGAGACAGAGACAGAGACAGTGACAGACAGAGAGAAAGAGAGAGAGAGAGAGAGTTCAGATTTCAGACTTCACTTTATTTCGGCCGAAGACCCATCAAAAGAATACAAGTTACACGAGTAATGGTTCAATAAACACGTGTTAAAAGGGTAGCAATATACTTTAGTAGGCTGACACTTGCAATACAAGAGATTATACTGCACATCGAACAGGGACAAAAATTGTTAAGGTTTTTTTTGTTTTTGTTTGTGCTATATTGAATTAGGGCTTGTATACACATTATCTATCCGGGTAATATCTATGCAAATGTATGTACACAACTTTCAGACAATATTATATACAGAAATGCAGCAGAAATTTAGTGTTACATATTTACCAAGTCTAAAATTTCCTCAACCTTTTGGCTTCGCAGTTTGAGAGCATACAATACAAACATTGCAACATCTCTTGTTTTTGTGGTATCATTACTCTTGAGAAGAGTTTCCAGCTGTATATATGTACCCCCATTTGTGGGTTTTTCGATATATACACTGAAGAAGGGCGTGTGCCCGAAAGCCTTTGATTTTGGTGTTTTTCGTGTGTTTTTTTGGTTATCGATATATTTCTTTCGAAGATCATTGCAATTATTGCAATGGAACATGAAATGTTCATCATTTTCTACTTCATTATTACATAATGGACAAATGTTATTAAAATTATAATCTGCCCGATATCGCTTATTTATTTTAAGTCATACAGTCCTAATCTGAAGCTAATGAACACATCTCTGAATTTTTTGATAGCGATATCATTCAAATAACGTTCACATTCTAGTCTACATTTGCATTTCCTATACATCAGGAATCGTTCGCTACTGTTGAACGCGGAAAACCAATCCTGGTAGAAGCAATCTCTTAGTCTTTGTCGAAGAGTTTTCAGGAAGACCTTCTCACTTGCAGTGCCACCATTTACCCAAGTATATATGCAAAGCCAGTTTTCGACAGAAGCTCCTTCACATGATTTGACCATTTTGTCTGCATGTTGCAGAAGTCATCATAATATGCTTGCTTTGGTAGCCTGTCTACTGGCATATTGCATAATCTTAACCAGTATTTTACAGTTCTAATGGCAGCATGTATAAATACATAGTGTCTCCCTGTCTCTCCATATACCACAGTGGGAGATCTTGCGTCTACATTCAGGAATCGCTTACAGGCAAACATAATTATGTGTTTTTTCTACACTATCATGGCTCTTGAACCCCCAGAGTTCTGAACCGTAAAGTAAGGACGGTAGTATCTGAGCATCGAATAATAATAAGAATACATATGTGCTCAGGCTACGATTACGCCACATAGTTTTCAATAAGTGTATAGTTTTCTTCTTAGCTTCGACTGCCTGACTTTCGAGAGCTGTATTAATGGACAGTCTTGTGGTGAAGACAAATCCCAAATATTTGTAAGAATTAACCACCTCCAGTGCGAGAGAGAGAGAGAGAGAGAGAGAGAGAGAGAGAGAGAGAGAGAGAGAGAGAGAGAGAGAGAGAGAGAGAGAGAGAGAGAGAGAGAGTGAGAGAGAGTGAGAGAACATTGTCAGGCGGGCGGACGGACAAAACACCCACACAAACACACACACACGCACACAAACACACACACACACGCACACACACACACACACACACGCGCGCGCGCGCGCGCACGCACACACACACACACACACACACACTGACAGCGATAGTTTTTACGATCGCACGCACAAACATACACAAACACACACACACATGTACACACTCCTATGCGCGCACACATACTCGTGTTTATCCTCGCTTCATCAGGCGCAGTGTCCACAAGATAGCTCTGCAAATGAGAGGCAAACACTTTCAGAAACCGTTTCACTACCTGTAGACTGTCTTGCTGGAACTTAGCAATACATTCCTAATCGATAAGAACTCGCCGGCAGAATAACATGTCTTCAACTTTTATGGTTCAATATTCCATCCTGTGTACACAGCTGTCGTACCACTGTGAGTCAGTTTTTGCGATGCGATGAAGGATACGTGTGGCTAATGCGTATCAGCGTGTTTCATCATTCATATGCGTGTGCACTATAAGTGCGCGGCTAGTTTGTCACCCAACTTGTAAAAATTATCTTTTATGTCATTTTGAGCCGGCGTGTGGGAAGGGAAAAAAACACAGGCCCACAGGTTAATGATAACATTTTTCAACAGAGACAGAATCTGCACATGACCAGTTTTGACCCTTTCTACGATTTCTGTGCATTATATCAAAACCATGAAGTGTCACACAACACATATATTGTGGTGGAGGGTCCTCCTATTCTGTCTGACACTTCGGTCAAAATCGAAATATAGCATGTTATGCTGTGGTGCTAGGTCACTTTCACAATTTTGATATCTTTATCGGATTCAGAAAGGTACACCTTTGCTGCATATACTTCGTGAGTTTCAAGTTTCACATCCTCCAATAAATAGTTGTTTTCACGTCTATTGTTGAAGAAAATTCGTCTGATTGTAGAATACTTCAATTCGTTATTTCCCAGTTTCTTCCTTGCTTGCAGACGAATCCTTGTAGTGTATGGTGTCACTGTAAACTGCGGTATTACTGCAATACCTACAGTACATTTGTATTAGTTATTGAGAGAATTTACTTTGATCAAGAAGCCAATGATATTGCCCATACTCTGTATACTTCGATTGCTAACAGAGCGTTATCTGCACGCTTCAAATTCGATTTCAAACAGATAGAGCGGTTTTCAGTGCACACATGTTCAAACATGCTTACATTATCAACCACTTCACATCAATAGTTCTTCTACCATTTTGAAGGGAAGTCATTGCACTTTCAAAGTACATCTTCACAATCTGAAAATCTCTCAAGCTATCATACCGACCAGTTTCGGCTAACAGTCACATTTGACGTCACTTCCAATCTGCGTCAAAGCGAGGCTCTTTGGGCTTCCTGTTTATGGATGACGAATATCAGTAACTTCACAGGGGTGGTGTATCTGACGCGTGACTGACGGGACTTCTAATGTTTCGGTAAACAGATAATAAATACGCTATCTCTTTGGACGATTTGGCGCGGGTACCCGAGGCTTGTCAAGTGTGTACTTTGTGGCTTCACGTATGGTGCATCGGCGGTAACCTAATTGAGCACGAGTGAGCGGCGATTCATTACAAGAGGGAGTAACGAGGTTTTTTTATTTTACCTGCGTCACGTGGGGGTCACTAATCTGCTGGTAGATCAGTACGTACTGCACAGACGATTGCCTTCGTCTGTAACCAAGCCATGACGTGCACACAGATAGCCAGACACGCGAATTAAGAACGAGAGTCGCGAGTTCATAGAAACTTCCACCACTAGGCTACATACACAAACAACAACACACACACACACACATACACACACATATAAAAACACACACGCACACACACACACACACACAAACACGTAAACACACACACACACACACATGAAAAAAACCACACACACACGAACACACACACACACACACACACACACGAATACACACACGAACACGCCTACACACACACACGAACACAAATACACACACGCACACACTCGCTGACATGCACGCAGCAACACAACCCCCTCCCCACCCCCACCCCCACCCCTTCAACAAACAAACAAAACCACACGCACACATTTTCTGCAGCGCCCACTTGCACGTGCAAAAGAGCTCACTAAATGCTCGTTATCTTGAGGCGGGACATGTGGTGAGACTGGAAGACGTTAGTTGTCTAACACACGCCTCCACGCAGAGCGAGTCAGTGCAAACTTTGGGCTGGAGATTTCCTCAAGCACCTCAGAGACCACCTTAGGCTACCTTGAAAAATTAAGATTTTCTCATAATTTTGAGTTTTTAGAGGACCCCCAGTTTTAGACACCACAAAGTCTCAGCTATGCATGGATGTAAACAATAAACTTGTCAAAGTGGCAGAAAATGATGAAAATTGTCATTTATTATGCATGGTATAAACATTTCTTGTGCTGTCAAATCAGCTGATGACCTAATTAATATTCAGTAACTCATAACTTCCCTATTTTTCATCATAGAAACATAATTCTTTCACCAAATTGCTCCATTTTCATCACAGTTTTATGTTTGAAACGATCCCTATAGTTTTCTATGGATGAATTTCATTGGATGATCAGAGTATTATAATGAGCTGAAGGGTCTTATAAGCCAATCAGCGCATAGTTAACAGTGACGTTTGGCTGGTGTCAACTTCCGCTTTTCGCGCGCTGTGTGAATGCTGCAACTGCCGAGTCTATTTGAACGTAGAGTGCAAGATGACGATTAAGAGGAAGTTTGCAAGTGTGCGGAGAAGAAACAGGCGATTGATGGGGAATCAGTTCGTAGGGAAAGACTGTGGTGGTGAGAGGAAGTTATCTGAGATGGGGTGAGGCGGAGTCCAAGCTGGAGCAGGCTTGCCAAGTATCGGTGGCGAGTCTGCGCAGGGTAGTGACACTGACGCTACTGACAGGGCTGAGCATAGTGACAACAATATTGCCGAGGCAAATAGCAACAATAAAGTTTGCGAGAGTGCATCTGCTCAGAAACTTGCCTCTTGTGAAGATGCAGCAACCTCATTGTGTGATCGTGAGTATGGCTATGCATTCGTAGACTTGGACGTGTTGTTTTCGTCCGTGAAGGAGTTGTTGTCATGTACAGAATGCCAGGGGAGGGAGTTGACTGTGGAGGAGAGGCTTCCAAGTCAGGGCTTCGCAAGGGAGTTTATTGTGAAGTGTCAAGCGTGTGATGCCATCCAGATGATCTCAACATCAAAGAAGGCAAAGCACAGTCATGATGTAAACAAGAGAGCGATCTATGCTTTCAGACAGATTGGGTGTGGACTGAGAATGATAAAAACTTTCTCAGCATTTATGAACATGCCAAAGGCTATGACCAATGCAGCATACAGGAATCAAGTGAAGGCTCTGAAAGTATCAGCTTCTGCACTTTGTCAGCGTAGTATGGCTGAAGCTTCCAAAGAAATTCATTTGTTTGCTGACACTGAGCAACATGTTGTGGAGACTGCAGTGTCTGTGGATGGTACATGGCAGCGGAGGGGACACTCCTCCCTAAATGGTGTGGTTTCTGCCATCCACATGCCAAAAGAGACAAATGCTGCGGGGAAAGTTCTTGACTTTGCAGTTCTGACAAAGAAATGCAAAGGTTGTGAGACTTGGGAGAAGAGGGACTCTTGCTGGGTGTTCCAAGATAGATAAAGAAAGAGTAGAGGTGTCTAGAAGGCAAGCAGCAGCCTCAGGGAAGGAAAGACGGAAAGTCCTACATGCACGAAGAAAGGGAAAAGAGGAGTGGTACAGGGGAAAAGAGGGGGGTGATCACTACTACAAGGGTGCATTTCATTGTGCATGAGGTGTATAGCAAAGTGCTGGTGTGTGGGACTCCAAAAAACTTGAAAATTGCCATGTAGCCCCATATCAGAAGGTGGGACCAGTAACTATTTCCTTTATTTGCGTTTTTCTCAAAACTATGTTTTTTAAACCTTGTGTCAACTGCCCTGACTACATATTTACATATAGCAAGTAGAAACTTTCCACACTTGCTATTTTCAGTTTGTATTATACAACTAACCAGCCTCAAAGTGATCTGGTGATGCATAGATTAGTTTTTTGATGGTTTTTGTGTTCTGATTACGGCGGGAAAACAGTAATAAGAGCACAAAAATATTGTGAATTTCTTATTTATCAAACAACTTAGAATTTTAGGTTGATTGCATATGCTTTTGCATTCCAGATGAAATGGTGCAAATTTCATTGTTCAGTGTTGGATAGAATTAGAGATATCATTGTTACAAGTTGGGTTGTTTTCACTGGCGGCCATCTTGTTTTTTCTGTAACCATGGCAACCAGAAAACATCTGTTTGTATTTTTTTCTTGGCTAATGTTAATATAATACTATCATATAAAAAGATGTGAAATATATGCTAACACAACACATTTCCCTTTGAGACTAGCCTAAGACCTTAAAACCATCTTTGCAAGCATGTAGCAGCGATATATTGAGACGTGGGGGAACTGGCTGTAGACCGTACTTTCCGGATTTCTGCCGAGCGTCCCAAGCATCGCTGTGGTGGCCTTGACTTCAAAGACGTCCGCTAAAAGTGGCCCTTGCAGTGTCTCCTGAGTGGCGTTGCTTAGCCTACCTAGTTGACAAATAATAGGCCGGTGTCAGCATGTGTCAAACGTTTGACTGCCTTTACATCTGCTTTACATCTGTTTTACATCTGCTTTACATCTGCTTTACATCTGCTTTACATCTGCTTTACATCTCCTTTCATCATGTTGACACCGGTCTATTTCTCGCAAGATCTTGCAAGGTTCCTAGCGTAAGCAACGCGCCCCTGGTCTGTCTTCAACCGCAGTCTTCAAACCTGTGTATGTGTGTCGGCAAGTGTTTATGAATCCACACAATCCCAGTATAACTCTTCGTTTGAAGCCAGTTGGGTTTTTATGCAAGTCTACGTTACTTCGGATACAATTTTTCTCGAGCGCGCGTGCGCTCGCAAACAAACGCACACATACACACACACAATTACACATATGCATATACACGGATGCATACAAACACAGACAAACACACACACATACACACAAACATATTCACACACGCATGCACGAATGCACGTACACACATGTTCGCGCGCACACACTCACAAACGTATTCATATGTACACACATGCAAACATGCACGCACGCAAAACACACACACACAAACACACAAATACCACATACACCCACACATGCATGCAAATACATACGCATACACACACACACACACTCTCACACACACACACACACACACACACACACACACACACACACACACACACACACGCGCGCGCGCGCGCACACATGCGCTCGCTTCTCTCTCTCTCTCTCTCTCTCTCTCTCTCTCTCCTCCCCCCTCCCCCCCTTTCCTTACATCCACACGTTACGAGCTCGCATGTGTCAGATTCAGTTCCACCACAGAGGCTGGTCAGATTAAGAGTACAGAAAATCAATGCATATTTTCAATGTTCCTGCCACAAAGAGGGCGACTGCTGGGGACTGCTGCAGGGACCATTGATTGACACTGGATGCGATATTTCTCACCGCACCACCTATACAAGGTACCGGTTGTGCCAAATCCAGCTGAATCCATTAAAAGAAAAAACATAAAGACAACATTTTAAAATGTCTCAAAACTGAGGCTGCTTCACAAGTCGTGCGCGTAGAAAGG
>JAWQFJ010002158.1:55000-67500 GCA_034096865.1 Theodoxus fluviatilis | reverse complement strand
CTGCCATGTGCACCTGGGGCGGGTTTCAAAATAGGTAGTCGATCTTGGTCGCAAGATCTTGCTTCGCAGTAAGAGCTAGCTAAAAAAGAAACTACCCAACGTGACGAAGTAATGCGCATGCGTAGACGTCACGACAAGAGGTGAACTAGCCACATTTCAATGGCCGACGTGTTGCCGGTTCATTCAGAAAACGCTCTATTTCGAGATACTAGCAACCCATCCAAAGAAAATATAAGCCATGCACAGCATTAATTTATCAAAGGTGTATGTTGAATGCATTAACAGATCGTGAAACCTCCTACAGTTTACACATCGAATGCAGGTCAACGCATCCACGCCGAACTTTTGTCTCGAATCTTAAAAGCTAGGCACCTCTCAAGCTGCCTCGCTCAATCTACGCTCGTCTTCGATTGGCTCGCTAGCAAGCAAAGAATGAAACTGCCCATTCGGCGAGATCTACGTAGATCTACCGAGATCTTCGCATTTTGAAACCCGCCCCTGCCCACGAGTTCCAGGGCAAGCCGCAACGCTGGAGGTCGTTGAACCCCGCCAGGAATGAGACTGGTGGCCTGCAGCAGCCGCCATATTGGCCACGTCTTCTGCAGTCCACACTGAGTCTCCTGATACAGAAACTGGTTTCTTCCCCGCATTGGTCGCCTGCTTGGTCGTCTGTCCCCCCTTCCCCTGTCTGGGCGTTTCTTCCCCGTATTGGTCGCCTGCTTGGTCGTCTGTCCCCCTTCCCCTGTCTGGGCCTTTCTTCCCTGTATTGGTCGCCTGCTTGGTCGTCTGTCCCCCTTCCCCTGTCTGGGCGTTTCTTCCCCGTATTTGTCGCCTGCTTGGTCGTCTGTCCCCCCTTCCCCTGTCTGGGCGTTTCTTCCCCGTATTGGTCGCCTGCTTGGTCGTCTGTCCCCCTTCCCCTGTCTGGGCCTTTCTTCCCCGCATTGGTCGCCTGCTTGGTCGTCTGTCCCCCCTTCCCAGGTCTGGGCCTTTCTTCCCCGCATTGGTCGCCTGCTTGGTCGTCTGTCCCCCTTCCCCTGTCTGGGCGTTTCGCCCGACGTCTGATGTGACTACAATTGTGGTTTGTGCATCCATCCATCCATCCATTTATTCATCCATCTATCAGTCCATCATCCTCAGTCCATCCATTATTCCTCAATCCATCCATCCATCCATCCATCCATCCATCCATCCATCCATCCATCCATCCATCCATCCATCCATCCATCCATCCATACATCCATCCATTCATCCATCCATCCATTCTCCCATCAATCAGTCCATCCATCATTCCTTTCCTACTTCACTCCATCTATCTACCCAAATTTTCTCTCCATGCCTGTATTTGTGCATCCGTCCACCGCATGCATCATAGTATTCATCAAACTATCCATCCATTCACCCATTTTCACGTCCATCCGCCCATCCGTCCGTCTGTCCATCCATCCATCATCTATCTATTCAGCTAACGAAACAGGCATTAAGACTGACTGCACCTTTGCCATCCATTCTCTATCAAGTCATCCTTCTCATCATTTGACTTGTAACCAGCCTGTTAGCGAGTCAACTCTTTATCCATAATATCTCCATCATTCCTTCATCTATCATTCCTCATTTATCATTCATCCATCCGTCATTTGTTCATCCATCATTCCTCCATCTGGCAGTCATACATCTGACATTTATTCATTCATCATTCCTTCATCATTGATTGATCCATCTATAATTCCTCCATCGTTCATTCATCCATCATTCCTCCGTCCATCGTTCCTCCGTCCATCATTCCTCCATCAATCAGTCATTCACCCGTCATTCATCCATCCATCAGTTATTGTTCGTTATTCGTCCATTCGTTCCTTCATCCCAGCAAAACCACATGCACATCCCATAATTTTCGGCCGCAAGATCACTCATGCTTCTCTCAATCCGTCATGTGACCATTAGCCGAGCTGTGCTGAGGTAGGGATTTGAATAATCATTTACTGTCTGAATGCAACGCTCTCTTGTTGGGGTGTTCTCGGGTGGAATTTCTCCATCTGTCAAGTCCCGTGCGTCACGCTGATATGTTTCTGGTCCACACACGTTATCTGAAAAGACTCGTGAGGATCGACTGGATCTCGAATGCTGAAGCTGGTTCTGCCCACTTCGGCTGCTGCAATCAAATCTGTTTATGTTTTATTGCAAAGGAGTTCTAGAGAAATCAGTTTCTGCAACGTTCCATCGTTCAGATCTAAATAGGTCGCGAAGGTTGTTGCGCCCCCAATCACCCACTTCGATCTATTTTAGTTCCTATGGCCCGCTTGAAATCTATCGTTCTCTCTTCACGTCCTTCAATCTACCTCTATTCATCCCTACCCTCACATATCTATTCAATCTTGTAACACCAGTACACTGTTGCAATTTGCAAATCATATCTGCTTCGCTCGCAAGTGCTCACACCATCAATCGCCATTGCGACCTCTGACCTCTTCCGTGACCCCCACTTCTACCCCCCCATCCCACCCGATCCCATTGCCCACGCTTCCTTAATCCGCCTTGTCTGCAACATGGTGTGGCTTCTCAAGCCGGCCTTGAGATCAGGACCAGGCGAATGTCCTCCTATTACTGAGAGGAAATGCAGTTCCCTTGATCATTACAGAGGAGAACAGAAATCACGCTAGCGCTCTCCACTTCCCTCAGAATGGAATGGAGGGAGAGAGAGAGAGAGAGAGAGAGAGAGAGAGAGAGAGAGAGAGAGAGACGGAGGGGGGGAGGGAGAGAGGGAGGGAAGGAGGAAAGAGAGAGAAAGAGGGAGGAAAGAGAGAGGGACGAAAGAGAGAGGGAGGGAGGGAGGAGAGAGAGAGAGAGGGAGGGAGGGAGGGAGGAGGAGGAGAAGGAGGAGGAGAGAGAGAGAGAGAGAGAGAGAGAGAGAGAGAGAGAGAGAGAGAGAGAGAGAGAGTACGAGAGAGACAGAGAGAGTGCGAGAGAGAGAGAGACAGAGGCTGAGAAAGAGAAAGAGAAATAGAAAAAGAAATAGAAAGGAGAGCAAAAGATAAAGAGAAACAAAAAGATACACAAAAAATCGAGAAACACGCACACACACACACACACACACACACACGCACGCACGCACGCACACGCACACACACACATCTCTCACACACGTACAAGCACAAGCACAAGCACAAGCACACGCACACGCACACGCACACGCACACGCACACGCACACGCGCACACACACGTGCACACACACACACACACTCACGCACGCACACACACACACACTCACACGTGAGCACACACACACACGTGAGCACACACACACACGTGAGCACACACACACACGTACACACAAACATGCACACACACACACACACACGTACACAAACACTTTACACGCACACACGTACACACACAAACACACGTACACACGTACATAAACACACTACACGCACACACGTACACACACAAACACACGTAAGCACACACATACATGTGAACAAACACACGCACACACACACGCGCGCACACACACACACATCTGCACACACACGCACACAAACACACGCACACACACGCATGCGCGCGCGCACACACACACGCACACACACACACACACACACACACACACACACAGAGCGACAGGCGAAGACAGACAGGTGTCTAACAAATCGCTCAGGAGATCTGAGCCACGCTGTCTGTACAGACGTAATGAATTCTTCTCCGTTGCTCGCGAAACGCCTCTGCTGCGATATTCCCCCAAGCGGTACTTTTTTTTCTTTCTCATTTCTTCATCGATTTTATAATGGGACGGAATTATTTACCCGTCGGTACCAATATAAAAAAATCTTCGTTTCCAGTTTGAATCAGTGCCGCGTCCATGTCCACTTCTGCAACCCAATCTTCCTGCATCGTCTGCTTTCTGTTGGCATCGTCCTTGCCATTTGCATGTGGAGCTTTGTTGGTCGTCAGCTGTGTCTGGATCGTTGTCAATAACTTTGCAAAGCTATGCCTAATTCATACATATTTCCCTTGAAAAATTGAATTCAATCGAACCAAATCAAATGAAATCAAATGATGGCAAATACAAAATTATTGCATCCACTGCACACTGCAATAACATCCATCTCTCTCTCTCTCTCTCTCTCTCTCTCTCTCTCTCTCTCTCTCTCTCTCTCTCTCTCTCTCTCTCTCTCTCTTTCCGGTCTTTGCACTAATTAGGTACTATTCTTGAAAAGATCTTCGCATCCCGTTGTTGTCTTTGTTGTACGCACTTAGGTAATATTTTGATATATTTTTCTGTCGCGGTTGCTGGTCATATCAAATGTTGTTTGTATGTTTGATTGGTTAGTTGTTTGGCTGTTTGGTTGGTTGGTTGGGTGGGTGGTTGGGTGGGAGGGTGGGTGGGTGGTTGGGTGGGTGGGTGGTTGAGTGGGTGAGTGGGTGAGTGAGTGGGTGGTTGGGTGGGTGGTCGGGTGGGTGGGTGGGTGGGTGGGTGGGTGGGTGGGTGGGTGGGTGGTTTTGGATGCCCGTTTGAGCGAACTCCCGAAGAGGACCTAAACTCTGCTGCTTTAGAAATACGCGATGAACGAGTGTGAACAATGCAAAGACAAATCGATGCCATTGCACAATATGCACGTACTTATCATGGAACAGATGAAGATTTTAAGCATCCACGATATCGATAGTTCTGTGTGTTTCCTTTCTGTTCTCTAGCACTCAGTGTTGTGAAACAAGCGCGGCATTTGCAGAATGTATTCCTTTGTAATGACTGATATCGGTGATGATGCGTGTCAGCTCTCAGAGAAATTCTTTGATTTCAGTCACAAAGAATTCATGATGTAGTCATCAAAGTACACTAATGTTAATTGCTCCAATGTCAATTTATTTAGCTACTCATTCCTCACGTTTCCATTACCTGGGCTTCGTTTCTTCGTGCCTGTCTGTGGCCGCAGATGTTCTTGTTCATAGCATCTTCTCCTGAACACGGACATCTAGCTGGGGCAGCTCGATGCCCCCCTCACCAGCTGGAACCCCTGGCTGCAGAGCTTTCGGGGCCTGCTCCAGTGGCTCAGCCAAGAGAGGCCCCGAGCAGCCAAAGAGGCCAGTGAGGGGTTTCAGGACAGGGTCAGATCATTCAGATTCGACCATGCGTTTAATCCAAACTGGAAAACCGAGCTCAACCTACGCACATCAACAACCTGGCCGCTAAACGCCCCATCCACCCTCAAGAGCGTTACTGCGCGTTTTTACCACTCAAACATATAAGTCAACGGATATCACTCATTCACTGGCTATCACCCATTCACTGGCTACCACTCATTCACAGGCTATCACTTATTCACAGGCTATCACTCATTCACTGGCTATCACCCATTTACTGGCTATCACTCATTCACTGGCTATCACTCATTCACTGGCTATCACTCATTTACTGGCTATCACTCATTCACTGGCTATCACCCATTCACTGGCTATCACTCATTCACAGGCTATCACTTATTCACATGCTATCACTCATTCACTGGCTATCACCCATTCACTGGCTATCACTCATTCACTGACTATCATTTATGCACTGGCTATCACTCATTCGTTGTTTCTTCTGGCTAGACAGTCTTCTGTATTTCTTGTACGCCTTTGCATGTTGATCTGCTGCAGGTCTTCATAGGACGCGTCAGCTGTCCCCTCGTGACGTCACCCCACGCCAGAGGAAACTCCGCAGAGCGCGCGCGAACCAAGTTTTCCTCCTTGTTATCTTGACGTCCTCCACTGACGTCGAGGGCAGTCATTCAGGTTTGCTATGATCTGATCCGCGTGCACAGAAAAAAGAGCCGTATTTATTCAACGGGCTTGAAGATCGGGACCCCCATGACGTGTGAAGAAACGTGCCCCCAATACAAACACCGCATTGATCTGTTTTAACGAAGCTACCCATGCTATAAATCAACAAGCTATGGACCTCGCAAAGACGCTCTGCTGGAAATGGGTTCAAAGGCAATTTTTCAGAGGAAATAGGGATTTGCTGCGGTGAGTTTATACCCCGCATTTCAAGGCTTTAAACTGAGAACACATTCTCGGCCGTGTGACTTTAGATCCTGCTTATGCTTTGCAGGAAGCCAGCTGATTGGTGCAATTCATGAAATGGGATATATACTGCACGCTCCTTGTGATCCCCAGACATACACTGCATGCTCCTTGTGATCCCCAGACATACACTGCATGCTCCTTGTGATCCCCAGGCATATACTGCATGCTCCTTGTGATCCCCAGACATACACTGCATGCTCCTTGTGATCCCCAGACATACACTGCATGCTCCTTGTGATCTCCAGACATATACTGCATGCTCCTTGTGATCCCCAGACATACACTGCCTGCTCCTTGTGATCCCCATATATAGACTGCATGTTCCTTGTTATCCCCAGACATATACTGCATGCTCCTTGGGATCCCCAGACATACACTGCATGCTCCTTGTGATCCCCAGACATACACTGCATGCTCCTTGTGATTTCCAGACATACACTGCATGCTCCTTGTGATTCCCAGACAAATACTGCATGCTCCTTGTGATCCCCAGATATATACTGCATGCTCCTTGTGATCCCCAGATATATACTGCATGCTCCTTGTTATCCCCAGACATATACTGCATGCTCCTTGTGATCCCCAGACATACACTGCATGCTCCTTTTGATCCCCAGATATACACTGCATGCTCCTTGTGATCCCCAGACATACACTGCATGCTCCTTGTTATCCCCAGACATATACTGCATGCTCCTTGTTATCCCCAGACATATACTGCATGCTCCTTGTGATCCCCAGACATACACTGCATGCTCCTTGTGATTCCCAGACATACACTGCATGCTCCTTGTGATCCCCAGGCATATACTGCATGCTCCTTGTGATCCCCAGACATACACTGCATGCTCCTTGTGATCCCCAGACATACACTGCATGCTCCTTGTGATCCCCAGATATACACTGCATGCTCCTTGTGATCCCCAGACATACACTGCCTGCTCCTTGTGATCCCCATATATAGACTGCATGTTCCTTGTTATCCCCAGACATATACTGCATGCTCCTTGGGATCCCCAGACATACACTGCATGCTCCTTGTGATCCCCAGACATACACTGCATGCTCCTTGTGATTTCCAGACATACACTGCATGCTCCTTGTGATTCCCAGACAAATACTGCATGCTCCTTGTGATCCCCAGATATATACTGCATGCTCCTTGTGATCCCCAGATATATACTGCATGCTCCTTGTTATCCCCAGACATATACTGCATGCTCCTTGTGATCCCCAGACATACACTGCATGCTCCTTTTGATCCCCAGATATACACTGCATGCTCCTTGTGATCCCCAGACATACACTGCATGCTCCTTGTTATCCCCAGACATATACTGCATGCTCCTTGTTATCCCCAGACATATACTGCATGCTCCTTGTGATCCCCAGACATACACTGCATGCTCCTTGTGATTCCCAGACATACACTGCATGCTCCTTGTGATCCCCAGACATACACTGCATGCTCCTTGTGATTCCCAGACATACACTGCATGCTCCTTATGATCCCCAGACATACACTGCATGCTCCTTGTGATCCCCAGATATATACTGCATGCTCCTTGTGATCCCCAGACATATACTGCATGCTCCTTGTGATCCCCAGACATACACTGCATGCTCCTTGTGATCCCCAGACATACACTGCATGCTCCTTGTGATCCCCAGACATACACTGCATGCTCCTTGTGATCCCCAGACATACACTGCATGCTCCTTGTGATCCCCAGACATATACTGCATGCTCCTTGTGATCCCCAGACATACACTGCATGCTCCTTGTGATCCCCAGACATACACTGCATGCTCCTTGTGATCCCCAGACATACACTGCATGCTCCTTGTGATCCCCAGACATACACTGCATGCTCCTTGTGATCCCCAGATATATACTGCATGCTCCTTGTGATCCCCAGATATATACTGCATGCTCCTTGTGATCCCCAGATATATAGTGCATGCTCCTTGTTATCCCCAGATATACACTGCATGCTCCTTGTGATCCCCAGACATACACTGCATGCTCCTTGTGATCCCCAGACATACACTGCATGCTCCTTGTGATCCCCAGACATATACTGCATGCTCCTTGTGATCCCCAGACATATACTGCATGCTCCTTGTGATCCCCAGACATATACTGCATGCTCCTTGTGATCCCCAGACATACACTGCATGCTCCTTGTGATCCCCAGACATATACTGCATGCTTCTTGTGATCCCCAGACATATACTGCATGCTCCTTGTGATCCCCAGATATAGACTGCATGCTCCTTGTGATCCCCAGACATACACTGCATGCTCCTTGTGATCCCCAGACATACACTGCATGCTCCTTGTGATCCCCAGACATACACTGCATGCTCCTTGTGATCCCCAGATATAGACTGCATGCTCCTTGTGATCCCCAGACATACACTGCATGCTCCTTGTGATCCCCAGACATACACTGCATGCTCCTTGTGATCCCCAGACATATACTGCATGCTCCTTGTGATTCCCAGACATACACTGCATGCTCCTTGTGATCCCCAGACATATACTGCATGCTCCTTGTGATCCCCAGACATACACTGCATGCTCCTTGTGATCCCCAGACATATACTGCATGCTCCTTGTGATCCCCAGACATATACTGCATGCTCCTTTTGATCCCCAGATATAGACTGCATGCTCCTTGTGATCCCCAGACATATACTGCATGGTCTTTGTGATCCCCAGACATATACTGCATGCTCCTTGTGATCTCCAGACATATACTGCATGGTCTTTGTGATCCCCAGACATATACTGCATGCTCCTTGTGATCCCCAGACATACACTGCATGCTCCTTGTGATCCCCAGACATATACTGCATGCTCCTTGTGATCCCCAGACATACACTGCATGCTCCTTGTGATCCCCAGACATACACTGCATGCTCCTTGTGATCCCCAGACATATACTGCATGCTCCTTGTGATCCCCAGACATACACTGCATGCTCCTTGTGATCCCCAGACATACACTGCATGCTCCTTGTGATCCCCAGACATATACTGCATGCTCCTTGTGATCCCCAGACATGCACTGCATGCTCCTTGTGATCCCCAGACATACACTGCATGGTCCTTGTGATCCCCAGACATATACTGCATGCTCCTTGTGATCCCCAGACATATACTGCATGCTCCTTGTTATCTCCAGACATACACTGCATGCTCCTTGTGATCCCCAGACATACTCTGCCTGCTGAGGCTCCACTAAACATCAAAGAACGCCTTTGACAAGTGGGCGAAAAAAAAAAATTGATCTTTCACAAAATAATTTTTTTAATTGTGATTCACTTTTATTTAGTTTCACCATTCACTAGATTGCATTCACTAGATCCGTTTCTTCAGAGAACGAAAGTGTTGAGCCCACGATTTGTCTGTACACGAAGACCAAAGCCCCTTAGGTAAGACAAGCCATTGTCAGTATGTGACATAATAGTGGGAACTATGGGATCCTGTGGCGTTTTCTCGTTTGTTTTTGGCCAGTTTTTCTGATAAATAACTTTAGAAACTCAGCTCTTAAGATTGCACACTGAGCAAGGATCGTCTAAAATAAGGTAGGACACGTAGCAAGGAAGGTAGCGGTGAAGATAAAGGTGTGGCTTTGTAGAGCGATATCACTCATGTCTGGGTTTCAAACCGATGTACACTTTACCCCCTAGTATAGGCCAAACGGAAATGGCATTGCCCTGTCCCTATCTCGCCAACGGAACGCAGGAAAGCCTCAGCGTCCATCCCTACCGCAGCGGTCTTTCAGAGCCCACACTGACCCCAGGTGTGAGCCTACGAGATTGGGCTGGCCAGCTACGCTCGGGCCCATCATCGAAGGACTGCACAAGACGGGCATGGTCGGCACTGATGGTCAACAGACGACGACTTCGACACCACAGCGCCTTGTATACAAATAGCAGCGTTCCTGGAAGAAGATGTTCTGTAAAGAGTAGTCCACGCACTCGCCATTTCTGTTCTTGACCTCTTCAGCTATCAGCTTAACGGGTTCCCGGTAACAATTGATCGTCTGTGGAGAGTGCAGAACTCTGCTGCTTGGTTGATCAGGTAGGTACCGAGAAGCCAGCATGTCACCCCAATCCTGCGGGATCTACGTTGTTTGCGGCTGGAAAAGAGGATTCAGTTTAAGATATGCACCCTTGCTTACAGGTGCATATGGGTCAAGGCCTCCATGCCAAGCTCTTTGTGACCTGTAGAGAGAGAGAGAGAGAGAGAGAGAGAGAGAGCACCATCCACAGCGCTGCCTTCCATCGTCCAAAAAGGAGGTGCTTGCCTGCGCTTCGAGCAGCTGCAGGACCGTGGGGAGACAGGGTGTTCCAGTGCTCAGCACCGCGACTGTGGAGTGGTCTTCCGCTTGACATTCCACAGTCAGACTCTCTACGCATTCAAGAAGAGACTGAAATTGTTTTCTTCTCTCAGTGACTGTGCAGCGCCTTTGAGCAGTGCTCTGAAATTGGCGCTATATAAATCTATCAACATACAATAATACATTAGAAGACGACAATGTCGCTTGTCTGTTTTAATCTCGATGGAAAGCAGAGCATAGCTCTGAAATGAATACCAGCTACTGAAAAGGTGTGGGAACTCATCGCCCAATCTGCTGACCTTGATTTCTCATGTGGGACTACTATGGGCTTTCCCATCACGTGATCAATCTATTTTGAGATACTGCCAATGGGGCAGTCCAAGCGCCATGGCAACATAAAAGCCGACAGTATTACTGCGTGAGAGAGAGAGAGATCGCCACCGCATATAAATTGCGCAACGTGATCTTTCCTACGAGTTCCATAGCTTCCTTGTGCTACTTCCATGTCGATCTTCCCTTGCTGTCAGTCCCCCTGTGCGCTGGGAGTTCAGAGAATGGACACGCCCCAGTCTCCCAACTCGGTTCGTGAAAGGTGAATAACTGGAAATCTTGACTTGATTTGCTCTCATTCTGTCCAACTCTACTGATTGTTCGTGATGAATGGCCGTTCATAGCATACAAAGGCTGATAGGCTGTAAATATCCATTCATTCATTAATTTTTTAATTATTCATTCAATCATTCATCATTTCGTGTATTTATTTATGTATTTATTTATTTATTTATTTATCTATTCCCTATATATCCATCTTCTCCATTTCTTCCCATCTCGCCTCATTACACTCTCCTCTCGTGTCTTCTTGCTTTTGGTGGAATTTTTTTTCGTCTGTTTCTTGTCCTCTTTTCTTTCTTTTTGTTTCACATTTCTTCCCCCCCCCCTTGAGTTCTTTTCTCATGTATCATCCTTTTCCACTTACCCCTCCCCCACTTCTAACCTACCACAACCCCCCATGCAATGTATCTCATCTCTGTTTCTATCTGCCTTTTCCTCTTCATGTAACCTTCCTACGTCTTCTATTATTTTTTTCTCCTTTTACCCATGAGTTTTCTTTGCGTGTGTCTATTCCACTTTGCTTGTTCCGTGTTCTTTCCTTATGCTCCGTCAGGAAGCCCATAGACTGGACCAACAGTCAACTGCTTGACCATATCGCGGGATGCTTGGTGCTATCAACCCATGATCAGTCAGTGCGTCCTTCCTTCCTTCGTCGTCCTTTGGGACCCGGCTATTGGAACAACATTCCTTAACTGCTCAGAGAGTCCCCCAAACTCTCTCATTTTAAGAAGTAACTTAAAACATATATCTTTAATGGCTCTCTTTTTTTCTATGTTTGCATTGAGCATGCCCGTAGGTGTGAAGTTTTGCGCGTTACAAGAACCCACACATATATACAAGACCAAAATCTCATCCGCTGTTGCTGGTTGAGGTATGCTGGATCTGTAGGAGGCCGACAAGTCCTATCCAGGCCTGAAAGACTCTCCTACACGCTGGGTACACATGGGGGATGAGGCAGTGGGGATGCTGGCAGCTCTGGCATTCCACGTCTCCATCTTCTCTCTCTGCTGCTGCTGCACTCCTCTCCTCCCCTTCTCGTGAGTCTGCAGTCCCCTGCCACCCCTGGGGGAGTGATCTTGTCCCACTGACTCCCACTCCCAGGCATCTGCGTTTATCTGCAAGGCTTTGAGGGTGCTTTTCATGTAGTCTTCAAGGTAGTAGTACCTAGTAATTGTATTGTTGTGTCAGTTGAATCTTTTGGGGGTCCACTTTTCTCACCAAAAGGGTTGTACTTTTAAAGTGCTGTCTACCTGTAATGTGTTTACGTGAATTATGCCAGCTATCTTTCTAATATGGCTTCCACTACAACAAGTTTTTGGCAAGTTTTTGAAATAAAAATCAGTAGAGGAGCTAATGATAGAAATGTGTAATTTTGCACAGAAATACAGTATAAAAAGTAGCATGCCCTGACCCAAAAAAGACAAATAATCTCAGCATTTCATGTTAACAATATTTCACATCTGAATTGAC
>JAWQFJ010002158.1:50000-52500 GCA_034096865.1 Theodoxus fluviatilis | reverse complement strand
AAGAAGAAGAGGAGGATGAGGAGGGGCTATTCACAGTGCTGCCACGGTGTCCTTACAATATAAATGAGATTATTCACAGTGCTGCTGCTGTATCCATACAGTATGCGTGGGGCTATTCAGAGTGCTGCCACGGTGTCCTTACAATATAAATGAGATTATTCACAGTGCTGCCACTGTGTCCATACAATATTCGTGGGGCTATTCACAGTCCTACCACTGTATCCATGCGGTATACATGGGGCTATTCACAGTGCTGCAACTGTATCCAGACAGTATAAATGAGACTATTCGCATTGCTGCCACAGTGTCCATACAATATACGTGGGGTTATTCACAGTGCTTCCACTGTATCCATACAATATACATGAAGCTATTTACAGTGCTGCCACTGTATCTATACAATACGCGTGGGGCTATTCACAGTGCTGCAACTGTATCCATGCAGTATAAATGAGACTATTCGCATTGCTGCTGCTGTATCCATATAATATACGTGGGGCTATTCACGGTGCTGCCACTGTATCCATACAATATACGTGGGGGTATTCATAGTGCTGCTGCTGTATCGATACAGTAAGCCTGGGGCTATTCACAGTGCTTCTGCTGTATCCACACAATATACGTGAGTCTATTCGCAGTGCTGTTGCTGTACCCATCCAATATAAGTGAGACTTTTCACAGTGCTGCTGTTGTTCCCATCGAAGATGCGTGATTTCAGTCACAGCGCTCTCGAGTCATGAGAGGAGGGAAAGGTCACACTGACCTCACATCTTCGGTTTCCGAGCGACCCATTGTTGATTTGCAGTTTTTCAGTGGTCTTTCACTCTCCTGCAATATCCGTGGGACGCTCGTGACGGCAAACTGTCTTCCAAGACCGGAAAACAAATTACACAGCTTTCTCTGCCCGGCACAGCGGTAATGAAATCGTTGCAAAGAGGAAGCGAGGAAAATGAATCGATCCATCCCAGTGGGACAGATTTGGAAGAGGGGTTAGAGATGTGTGAAATTGACAAGCCACAGAGAAGATCGCTGTCCATTCCTTTGCACACCGACGTGGCAAGATTTTTGTCTTCAGTGTTTATAGCTGAAAAGTGGGCATGTAGCAAGGTTATGTGTATATGCATCTGCAGCGGCTGACTGACAGACTGAATGGATGTATCGATTGGATGGACGGATGGACGGATTTACGGATGGATTGACAGATGGGGCGGACAGATGGATGAGACTTTTTAGCCGATCAGCCTTAGTAGATAATGTAAGGCAATGAGAAATTCAAATATCAGTTTCTCACGTTTTCGCCTTTTACAATTCAAGCATAAAGATGCAAAGGGGGAAAAAGCTATGTCTAAACTAACATTCAAAAGGGCAAATAACCACCTTTTCAGTCATCAAGACTTCGTTGAAGGTGTCTATCAAAACCTGACAGAAAAACCATGGAAAAGAAAGAATAGAAGTTGGGAATGTAGGGACAAATCCAGGACAAAAGTAGCGACTAGAGGAGAGAAACCAGAGAACAAAATAAAGTTAAGAATAAAACAAGGAAGACACAGACGAAGAGCAAGGAAGAAAAAGCAACAACAAGAGAAAGAAATACGTACGGTTAGAACCAGATTGTTCTGAATAGAAATACAATCTGCGCACAACCTGGATACATCACTGCACTCCATTATCTTGTCACCTCATTTTCATTGATGCACGAGGTTCACACGCTCTGAATACTAACTTCTGTGTTGGCCACTTGGTCGCTCGCTGTTGAGAAGTGTTCGATATAGAGTGCAGACAACCGTAGGGAAAAGCGAGCGTGCATGCACCATCTAACAGAAAATCAATTGTCATGATGTGACTCCCATGCAGATATAATTTCCCACCAAATTCCAGTTCAGTGGTTGTATAGGACAGGGTACTGAACGAGAGAGAGAGAGAGAGAGAGAGAGAGAGAGAGAGAGAGAGAGAGAGAGAGAGAGACGGATGGACGGACGGACGGACGGAAAGACAGACAGACAGACAGAGAGACAGACACACAGACACACAGACAGAAAGACAGACAGACACACAGACAGACAGGCAGACAGACAGACACACAGACAGACACACAGACATACATACAGACAGACACAGACAGACAGACACACAAGCAGACAGACACACAGGCAGACAGACACACACACAGACAGACACACACACAGACAGACAGGCAGACAGACAGACACACAGACACACAGATAGACAGACAGACAGACAGACAGGCAGACGGACAGACACACAGACACACAGATAGACAGACAGACAGACAGACAGATAGATAGAGAGGCAGACAGACATACATACAGACAGACAGTCAGACAGACAGACAGACAGACAGTCAGACAGACAGACAGACTGACTGATTGGCAGACTGACTAACTGACTGACTGACTGACGGACGGACGGACTGACTGACTGACTGACTGACTGACTGACATACATACAGTCAGACCGATGCGGAGACAGACAAAGAGAG
>JAWQFJ010002158.1:40000-47500 GCA_034096865.1 Theodoxus fluviatilis | reverse complement strand
CACCGATAAGATCTGGCCTGTCAGCCAATGGCAACGCCTCATACTCCTATCTCATGGACCGGTGACAAATGGAGGACAGTGAAGTAGAAATCGCAGTTATTGCGGAATGACGCTAATATCCCATATGGGTGAAGTCAACTGAACTGTCTCAGTGAGACAAGATTCACTGTGTGCGAGCACTTCTGAAACTTTATCAGTGCAACAGAAATGATTATGTATCGAGAAGACAGGAAGAAGGGCGTTCCTGTCTTCTGTGTTCGACATCTCTTCAATTGCCTCGTGTCGAAATTCACTGCGTCCCCTTTGAGCATATACCCTGATGCTTGCTGTCCTCTTTGAGCATATACCCTGATGTTTGCTGTCCCCCTTGAGCATATACCATGATGCTTGCTGACCCCTTTGAGAATATACCCTAATGCTTGCTGCAGAAGGAGGAGGATTCACATGAGAGCAGCAATGGCGACAGAACCGTCACAGACAACACCAGCGAGATGTTTTCCTTGTTGCTGTGTTTTGCCCAACTTGATCCAGTCGCAGCCGCTTCTGCTTGGTTGCTTCCAGTTTTGGACTGAAGTTGTTGTTCCCAAGCATTCTAATGTGGAATGGGGGTAACTGTAGACCCAGCGCGTCTCCTTACACACTTTGTAAGAGGTGACTAGCTGTGGAAATCGAGACTTGACTCGCTCCTAATCTCACTCTAACCGGCTCTAGTGATTTTCGTGATCAATGGCCTTACGTAGCCTACAAAGGCTGATAGGCCACTTAGTCACGTCCCTTATAATTCATCGATTCGTTCTAAAGAGCTTCAAAGTGACGCTGGGAAGAGGAACCCCGGGGCGCGTTGCTTAGTCTCCTAGCTGGCGAGGAATTTCTCACGAGCAAGCCGCGGCAACGCGAGAAAGGGCAAGGCCTCCAGGCAACGGCCAGTCATAAATTGGCAAGGTGGAAGTCCGAGAGAACATGGATGCGTCCAGGTGAAAGATGGTGAAAGAATTGCCGTGAGGTGAAGTAACTGATAATACAGACATCATTGCAGTTTTCTCCATTCGTTTGAACATTCCAAGATGACATCTCGAATGGCACGGCAATTTTGTCAAAGAAAAGAAAGCAACCCGGATGCACATGTAGAACATTTTGTCGAAAAAGCTGTGTCTCGAAACATTCCGGATCAAATAAAGGGAGATAAAGAGCGTTGGGGGGGGTTGTGGTCTGGGCCCTACGTCCCGCACAGCAAATGGATGGTGACGCGCAACACATAGCCTCTCCCATCCTGGGGTAGTGATTGCTGCTGCAATGCAGCTCGCTGCACATGCACGCATATGGCCTCTCCTACCCAAATGCTCCTTCAGGAACACCTTCACGTGGTCCCCCTGTTATTCACAAAGCTTCCTGCAGGTGCGACCGAGCACTCGGCGGTATAACCGGGAACTGGGCAGACTGGGCTCATAAGCCTTGGTTGGCAACCAGTCTAGGAGAAGGACAACTCCGACTTCAAACCCGGGCAGATGGAGCTCGTTAGCCTCGTCAGGCAGTTCGTCTAGGAGAGGGAAACTCTGAGGTAAAACCCACCCCTGCGGGCTCGGGGTAAGAATTGACCCACCGCGTCTCCCTGCGCGATTCGTAAGAGGCGAATAAAACTAGGGCTCCGCTGCCTTGTGGATACCTTCGGGAGGAGGAAAGGCTAAGGAGTAAACCCTACACAAATCCGGAGTGAAGCCCCTAAGGCGGTTGGTCGTCAGTCTTGACCTCCTTCCGGCAGCTTCTGCAGCCAGACTGGTGCCAAACGTATCGCTCCGCGTTCCTTTGGACCACACCAGCGAGGCCGAGTGGGGGATTCTGTCGACTGGGCAACCCAGGATCTCCATACACGCTGCCCAGGCTCGCGCCCTGGAGAGGTCACTTCAGTGCCGCTGTTTTACAGTGACAGAAACAACACGGGAGACAGCAGTTACGAGTTCTAAGTCCAGAGTGATTGGCGTGTGCTCGGACGCTACGGGTTGTCTCCGACGGTGGGAGGAACCATCGCAGTTCCACTGGTCAGCTACCGCCCGCCTCAATCCGGGCAGCCCCCGGCCAGATAGGTGCTGACCCGCCACAGTCTGCCTGCTTCATTGGGTGCTTGGAGCTTAGGCAAAACCGACAAGCAGACTGTAAAACCCCTGCACCAGGCAAAAAACAAAGAAGCAAAAAAACATGTATCCTGCGAATGGCAAGCTGGAACGTCAGGACAATGTGCCCTGGCCTCTCCGACGACCTAAGTCAGGTCGATGACTCCAGAAAGACAGCCATCATCAACCGCGAGCTGAAGAGGCTCAATATTGACATCGCCGCACTTCAGGAGACCAGGCTCTCATCGAGTGGCAGCCTCAGAGAACAAGACTACACGTTCTTCTGGCAGGGAAAGGAATCAGAGGAACCACGCATCCATGGTGTTGGATTTGCAGTGAGAAATTCTCTACTGCCCTCAATAGTACCACCATCGAAGGGCACACCTCGAATCCTCTCTCTCTGTCTCTCAACCTCCTCTGGCTGTGTACACATCCTGAGCATTTATGCTCCAACCCTTGGTTCTACACCAGAGACGAAGGATCAATTCTATGAGGAGCTTGGGAACACCATCAGAGAGATCCCCGCCACAGACCAACTGTATCTGCTTGGGGACTTTAACGCTCGTGTGGGAGCTGACCAAGAATCCTGGCCTACCAGCATTGGTCACTTTGGTGTTGGCAAACTAAACGAGAACGGACAGAGGCTTCTCGAACTGTGCTCGTATCACAACCTATGCGTCACCAACACGTTCTTTGCCACCAAGCCCCAACACAGAGTATCTTGGTGCCACCCCAGATCCCATCACTGGCACCAGCTGGACCTTGTTATCACACGAAGACCTCTCCTGAGCTGCGTACTCACAACCCGCAGCTACCACAGTGCTGACTGTGACACTGACCATTCTCTGGTTGGTAGCAAGGTGCGTCTAAAACCCAAGCGCATACATCATTCCAAGCAGAAAGGACGCCCACGAATAAATGCAGACAGGACGACCATTCCTGATGCATGCGAGCGCTTTGCCAACCTTATGGAAGAGGCCCTACAGGAGTGCCCCGCTAACAGCGCCGAAGAGAGATGGAACCACATCCGTGACGCCATTTACAACTCAGCCATGGAAGCCTTCGGCAAGCGGGAAAGGCAAAGTCAAGACTGGTTTGTGGCCGGAATTGCTAAACTTGAACCAGCAATAGCAGCCAAGCGAGCAGCGCTGCTGAACTTCAAGAGAGAACCCTCTGGGAGGACCCTCACCGCACTCAGGAAGGCCAGAAATGACGCCCAACGCATAGCCCGGCGCAGTGCCAACGACTACTGGCTGAATCTCTGCCAGAGCATCCAGCTCGCCGCCGACTGCGGCAACGTCCGCGCTATGTATGATGGCATGAAGAAAGCCTTCGGTCCTAGCACCACCAAAATTGCACCTCTGAAATCAGCCGCCGGCGCTGTTATCACGGACAGAGGAAGGCAGATGGAGAGGTGGGCAGAACACTACCAAGAGCTCTACTCAAGGGAAAATGTCGTCAGTGATGCAGCAATTGAGACCACCGGCGCCCTACCAACCATGGTAGAACTAGACTATCCGCCCCCGATTGACGATCTGAGCAATGCCATTGATGTCCTGGCCAGCGGAAAAGCCCCTGGCAAAGATGGCATCCCCCCTGAGGTCATCAAGGCTGGCAAGCGAACCGCCCTCCTCCACCACCTGCATGAGCTCTTACTTCAGTGTTGGGAGGAAGGAGCTGTCCCTCAGGAAATGCGTGACGCAAACATCATCACGCTATATAAGAACAAAGGAGACCGCAGCGACTGCAATAACTACCGCGGAATATCCCTACTCAGCATCGTTGGGAAGGTCTTTGCCCGTGTGGTGCTAAAACGGTTGCAGACACTTGCCGAGCGAGTCTACCCTGAGGCACAGTGCGGTTTCAGATCGGAACGCTCAACCATCGATATGGTCTTTTCCCTCAGACAGTTGCAGGAGAAATGCCGTGAGCAGAGGCGACCACTGTACATCGCCTTCATCGATCTGACCAAGGCATTGTGACCTGGTCAGCAGAAAAGGTCTATTCACACTGCTGCAGAAGATCGGATGTCCCCCAAAGCTCCTGAGAATGGTCATGTCCTTCCATGAGGGCACGTTCGGTACCGTCCAGTATGACGGCTCAACCTCAGACCCCTTTCCAATCAGAAGCGGCGTGAAACAGGGCTGTGTGCTTGCTCCTACCCTCTTCGGCATCTTCTTCTCCTTGCTACTGTCCTATGCCTTCAGACAGTCTGAGGATGGTGTGTACATCCATACCAGAAGTGATGGAGGTCTCTTCAACCTAGCCCGCCTCCGTGCAAAGACCAAAGTGCAAAGGGTCCTGATCAGAGAGCTGTTGTTTGCTGATGATGCTGCCCTGACTGCGCACACAGAGGAGGCGCTGCAGCGTCTCATCAACTGCTTTGCCCAGGCATGCAAAGAATTCGCTCTGACCATCAGCATCAAGAAGACTGAAGTCATGGGTCAGGATGTCAGTACCGCTCCCAGCATCTCCATCGGCGATCACACCCTTATGGTGGTGGAGGAGTTTACATACCTGGGCTCCACCATCTCAAGCAACTTGTCTCTGGACGCCGAACTAAGCAAGCGCATTGGCAAAGCCGCAACATCACTGGCCCGCCTCGGAAAGCGTGTCTGGGACAACTCCATGCTGACGACAAACACCAAGATGAAAGTCTACCAGGCCTGTGTTCTCAGCACGCTCCTTTACGGAAGCGAAGCGTGGACCCTGTATTCCCGCCAAGAACGCCGGCTCAACACCTTTCACATGCGTTGCCTCAGAAGGATCCTGGGCATCAGCTGGCATGACCGCATCCCCAACAAGGACGTACTGGCGCAAGCAGGTATTCCCAGCATGTTCGCCATGCTCAGCCAGAGACGACTTAGATGGCTGGGTCACGTCAGCAGGATGGATGACGGCCGAATACCCAAAGAAGTGCTGTACTGCGAGCTCGCCACGGGATCCAGACCTGCAGGAAGACCTCTCCTCCGCTACAAGGACGTTTGTAAACGTGATATGACGGCGGGAGGCATCAACCCAGCAGACTGGGAAACGGTGGCCGCTGACCGCAACAGCTGGAGACACGCCGTCAAGACTGGCATCCAGGCCAGCGAGAGGAGGAGACGGGAGCAGTGGGAGGAGAAGAGAGAACGCAGACGACAGAGGATAGCGTCGGCATCCACAGAGCCGCGCCAAGACTTCACTTGCGACAAGTGCAACAGAGCATGCGGCTCAAGGATCGGGCTCTACAGCCACAGAGTACGCTGCCTCTCAACCCCGGACTGACCAAACCTGGCGCACACCCCATAGTCTCACGAGACTGACGGATGCCAACAAAAAGAGCGTACGTAAATAGTGTGCTGATGCTCCTTGACGTCTTGACGTATGCTACGAAAAACAATATTCAACAACATTTGTCCTGAAATACCCTGTTTTCACACTCACCAAAATATACAAATGAACATTCGAATAGCAAATACTTCCCTGTTCGTGCACTTTTCCTTTCTCGGACAGTGACACGCACATTACAGGCACTGTGGTCTGTGAATATCAACCCTAGGCGCACGGTCTCCGTCATTTTGAATTTTCCCGCAGCCGAGGCTACATACCTCTGAAGCCTCCTCGCCAAAACTTGCGCCGACTGCAAGCGAGGAGCTGTGCGCAACGCACTCGCCTCGATCTTTCCTTGCGTTCCTTGACTAACCTCGCGAGATACTAGCGTGAGCAACGCGCCCATGTTCTGCACTTTTTACTCCTTAGTAACCCCACAGAGTGCACGTCCAATCTCCTCGAAGAAAGATGAGGATTTACGATTCGCTCTTCGTTTTCTCATTCGCAGTATCACGTGACTCCAGGACAGTCCCTTCCTCGAGGTTCCATTCCACTGGCACGGGTTAATTGCAGCACCCAAGAGTTTGAGGCGAGAGGATTATTTCCTCGCGGCGTCAGTCGTGCGTCTCTTTAAAGGCGCTGCGAGGGGCGAATGCGTCCCAACTATTACTGCATGGTTCCTAAATACCTGGGTGGTAAGGGCATGCTTTCTTTGCCATTGCTTTATGTAGGAGACCCTTGTCAAATATGAGACCCGTTCTTAACAAAATTTCTGCCACTGTCTTCTGTAGGAGATACCTGGTCAAATACGAGACCCGTTCTTAAATTTTCTGTCACTGCCTTCTGTAGGAGACCCTGGTCAAATATGAGACCCGTTCTTAACAAACTTCCGTCAAAGTAGCAGGCAGATGCTGACTTTGCGTACAGACAGTCATGAAACATTAGTCATTTCACTACCTTCAAAATAAATCAGTTCGTGTACTTTGTCGCAGCAAAGTAAAAACAATGAACGAGTGAATGAATAAATGATGAATGAATGATGGAATGAATGGATGCATGAATGGATGAATGAATGAACGAACGGGTGAATGAATGAATGAATGCATGAGTGATAAATAAATGAACGAACGATTGAATGTATTGAATGAGTGAATGAATGATGAATGAATGAATAAATGAATGAATACACACAGTGAAAAATGAAGAAATAATAAGGAAAATGGCAAAAATCTTAAAAAGACTATTTTGACTCGAACTGAGTCATTTTGCGAAATTCTCGAAAACGCGTTTGGAGACTTTAATCCCATTTCTCCAACCATTGCCAGGACTGTATTCCACTTGTCCTCATACCGTTCATAATGTACAGTATACAGTACGCAATGCTCCATCTGTTGTGACCACTTTCCTTGTTTTGCATTGTTGGTTCGAAAAAAATCGATATCCTAGCACTCAATTAACCTGTTGTTCGACCTGCACCCTCGACAAGCGTTTGCGTTTTTCTTTTCCCTGTGTAAGTTTGATGACCGTGACTCATCTAAACTTGAGGTTCATTCCTCACCTCGGAATATCTCTGCTGCAGTTCTGTCATCGTCTTGTGGTTCTTGTTGTTGTGGTTGTGGTTGTTGTTGTTTTCTAATACTGTGTACTTCATTTGTCAAGAACAAGGAACTTACATATATGACACAGACAGAGAGTGGAAGGGATGGTGTGTGTGTGTGTGTGTGTGTGTGTGTGTGTGTGTGTGTGTCTGTGTGTGTGTGTGTGTGTGTGTGTACGTGTGTGTGTATGTGTGTGTATGTGTGTTTGTATATGTGTGTGTTTGTGTGTGTATGTGTTTGTGTGTATGTGTGTGTATGAGTGTGTGTATGCGTATGTGTATTTGTGTGTGTGTGTGTGTGTGTGTGTGTGTTAGAGGGAGATTCATTGGTTTTTGAGTCAATGCAGAGGCCATACCAGCAGGGTAGCATAAACATGCTGGCAAAAGCTGGAACAATAATTGCTTTCTCTCCGCAGAAGCAGAGGGAGTCACCGAGACTCTGAAGGAGTAGTGGGGCGAACCAATTAAGCCGCACCCTTCCTT
>JAWQFJ010002158.1:27500-30000 GCA_034096865.1 Theodoxus fluviatilis | reverse complement strand
CCATAGGAATCTTTTTCGCTTGTTTACTAGTTCCAAAGATTGCGTATACACGTGAATGTATACATGTACACAATCCCACGTGCTCAAGGCAGTTTGCAACCTTATAGACGACGTTCGCGCTAAAAGTAGTTCTCAAATGATTTCCTGAAAATCTCATAGATTAGTTTTATTAGAACACCAAATTTGTGTTTATCTATCGGAATAAATAATTGGAGTGAAATAGAATCGTATCTTTTTACTTTCGATGGTCTTTTGATCATGTTAAATTTTGATTGGCAAAATCATTGGAATGTGAAGCCGAAGTCACGTGACCAACCTGTATCAGAGATAGTATATCTCTGTGTTCAGAAAGCCCGCGCTCTCCACCACGCCATTGCAGAGTCGCCTCTCTAGCGGTTTGGATGCTTTTCACCTCTTGTTACGGACCGGCTAATTGGGCCTAGGGTTAGCCTAGCCCGCACAATGGAAAATAAACCAAAAAGACACAAACACCAGCACAGATATATATATATATAAATGAGGTGTATTCGACACAATCACCGTACGGCATACACTCAACAGCCCCGGCCAACACCAAGTCACAAGGCGCTAACGTGCGCCCCCCGCCGACAATTAAGTGACCAAGCTGCCCCCGCAGACAGTCTCCACACCAGCCCCCGCCACTAGAGCTCCGATCCTCAGTTTGGTTTACTGTGACTCGTCACCATGCAGAAGATCCCCGTCACCCTGGGGTTCATTCGCTCGAGTGTCCCACACCGCTTTCACTACACAAATATACAATCAATGCGATCATCCGCTCACGCTTGAACAGTCTTCAGCCACCACGTCACCAACTCGTGCTAAAAGTAATCACAATCAAAACAAAATCACGTGTACACACCATTCGGCACATTCGATTCATAACACCTCTCCCGCCCAGTCCGCCGAAACCATCTTTTCACGCTTGGATAGGCAAGCTTTTGATGCTCAACAAGGATTCCAGACCCTCCGGCTCTCCTCGTCGGAAGCAGATTCCGCAGAGGCAACCCTAATGCATCATACGCGATTATCTCTCAGGACCAGAGGCGCGTTTCGTTTCGAAGATGTTTAAAACCTGTTCAGAGATGAATGCTCTCGATGAGCGCCTGCGCGGACAGGTTCGTGTGGGAGGAAAGCTTTGGGCTTCGCTAGCGCTCGCGGCGAGCGCCCATCGCAGAACAGTTTTTATTCCTAGGGAAATGAAACGCGCCCCGAGAACGGTGAGACGATCGCTTGCGATGCGTTGGGATTGCTACAGCGGTACGCGTCGCAGACTCGACCAACCTGTTCAACCCGTAGTCCTGGATTTGGCCCTCGCTGCATACAAGCAACTGCTTTGAGCCACAGTTTAAACTGAAACTTAACCGAAACTTAACAATGATGTATCTTAACATTTCTTTATCTCGCTCTCACCCTTTGCTCTTTTACCTCCTCTACCCCCACCCCTCCCCCCACCCGCCTACATTCGTCTGACATTTCTACCTGCCTTCCACCTAGTCAAATCCCCATGTAGATGATCTAAGTTTTGAGGGTGATGAAGACTTAGAGAGTGATAATGATGACATTGGTCCTTCACCCCAGCTCGGCCTGCTTGAGACCATACTCGTTAGCAGGAGATTGAAGCAGCCAAGGCAGTTTGTTCAATTTCCGGTTCACCATTCCCTGACCTAATGGCCACTAGGAGCGAGATATCAGAGCATGCTGGCACTCAAAGGAAAGTTCCAGCCGCCATTAAGGAGCGCATTTGCGCCCTTACCGTTCCCATCACAGGACCAATGTTGTAGATTTACGCCGAAATAAAACCAGTCGTGGCTACTTTTAGCAAGTAATTTAGCTTGGAAGTTAGCTCAAGGTGATTGGCGGTGCGAAGAGGTTTGCTTGTAGAGTTGTGTATGCAAGTGCAAGAACGGGTATCAACAATAAGAATGTTACGACTGTATTTTCCAGTGTTGTATTGATTCAAGAAGGCAGCGATTGTTATCCAGGCCCATCTGTGAATAAAGCCACTTTGAAGTTAGGGTCACTAGAAGGGAAGGAATGGAGAAGGCAGCTATTGTTATCTAGAGACCCACACGCAGGTGTAGCCAGCATGGCGTGTCAGGCATTAAGGAAGCATCCTGTCAGAAGCCTGTTGGAGACGCTAGAACATTAGTCCCCCAGGGAGTAGTTTATTATAGGAAGTTCAACAACAAGTTAGTTTGAGGCTGCAGCTGCCTCCCAAAATGTGGGTGAAATCAACAGGTCACCACGGCGTGTCACGACATGAGTGGCTTGCCCCCTCAGCATTGAGGTTCATGAAAAGCAACGAGAATCGTCGTCCCCTTCACTTTGGACTGACCATGCAAGCAGAGCACAAGGCTTGCCCCGAAGTCCCTGCTGAGACAGAGTATTCCCTCCAACTCGTCTCAGAGGTGCCTGACCATCAACGCTGTTGTCGTAAACCCTTTTGCTACGAACAGAGACGAGTCCCCATCAACGCTGT
>JAWQFJ010002158.1:0-15000 GCA_034096865.1 Theodoxus fluviatilis | reverse complement strand
CTTTTCAATTCGTCCCCGTGTTAATAAACAACCAAGGACATCACCACTACGGTCTATGAAAAGTCATCTTGTTGTAGACTGTGTCGCTGCGGGAGCCCCGTTTAACTCCTGGGTGGGGAACCCCCTGTGGGTTGGGTGTTACAAAAGACCCACCGCTTCTCCCCATGCGATTCGTCAAAGGCGAATAGAGAGTGAAATGATGACTTGATTTGCTCTCACGCTAACAAGCTTTAGCGATTTTCGTGATCAATAACGCCATGTGGGTTGGGGGTAAGAAAATACCCACCATGTCTCCCTGCTCCGATTGGTAAGCCCGTCGTGTACAGGGCGATTCCAAACGTCCGCACTGACGCTGTCAGCGTGCTTCAGCAACCAATCGCGGCTCGCATCAGTGGAGCAAGAGCAGGAGCATTCTAGTCCACTAGAGACTTCGCCTGCCGGCTCTAGCACAGTTCATATCACGTGATGGAACGATTCCGTCCGGAATATTCATAAGGAGGTCACACGAGAGGCTTGTGGGATAGACCTGGTCCCTGACATGCGCCGTTAAAGTAGTTCTAAAATTATTTCGCAAAAAAGTCATAAATTACGCTTGCTGAGGCAATAATCAAGTGATTATTCGATAAAATGAAATGTTTGAGTTGAAATGGAAAGAAGTTTTGACATCTGAATGATTTTTGTAAAGAGTTGAAAAAACAGTATCCAAAACGAACTATTTTTGGCACAATGATATAATGCGAAGGGTCAAGTATATTACACATTCATTGCGAACTGCGCCAGAGTCGGGTTCACGGAATGGATCAGGAGTAGTGCTCTGCCATTGGGAGATATTTTTGCCGTGTGGACAGCGTCAGTGCGGAACGTGTGGAGTCACCTCGAGTTAGACTGGCTCAAGGGGCGGATAACTGGGGTAGGCGTGACTCTTACTCTTACCTGTTCTAGTGGTGTTCGTGACCAATGGCCTTACATAGCCTGCACAGGCTGATGGCCCGTAAAACCTTGTTCAATTCATCTCATGAGGCGGGAGGATGGATGGATAGATGGATAGAGTTTTGCGGCCTATCAGCCTTTGTAGGCTATGCAAGGCCATCAAGCACGAAGATCACTAGAACAGTTTGGAGTTAACGCAAATAAAAACCGCTGGCGCTGAACCTCCAGGTTTTGGCATTTAAGAAAAGATTGGGTTCGAACCCGCAACCTCTCGAAAAAATAGGGGGAAAACACACATAAAAACACAACAAAACCACAACCTCTCGAAAAAAGAGAAGAAAAAAAAAGTTTCAGCGCAGAATCAAACCTGGTCATGCATGACCAAGAGTCGAACGCTCTACCAGCTGAGCCATTAGAGAATTGCAATGACGGAGTGTTTGTAAAGCATGTAAATCCATTTCTAAGCAATCGGCCCAGGAACAATCAACCATATATTTTAAACATGATGGATAGGTTCAGGAAGCTCCTATTATGACATGCTTTGCTTTCCTTTGGCATGTCATAGACGCTGAATTAACACTCACACAGTCACACAGAGGAGGAAGTGTATTATAGATGTTCAACCCAGACATGTGCATTCGTACTCATTCAGTGATTCACGCACACACCGTGTGTGGTTACCGTGGTTACGTTGTGTTTTCTTTGTGTAGACACTGATCTATATCTAAATACGTGGAGTAGATAGAAAAAATGGCTAGCAAGAAAAAAGAGAGAAAGGCAAGGGCAAAAAACTTCAGTGAAACCGAAATGAGTGTGTTGGTCCTGAAATGCACCGCTTACATAAAATCTAAGCGCAAGAAGGACTTGCCTGACGACGTCATTCTTTCGGTTGCTGTGCCTTTGAATAATTCTGGGTTCGACTGATTTCTTTATGGATCTCGTTGGTGATGGCCAAGATTTCCTTTCGATGGAATCGAATCTTTCTGAACACCTCTTCATCATTAAATACTTCTAACGGGTGCCTTCGGTCTCGGAATACTCGGTTTTTCCTCAACAGATTGTCATGAATTCGTTTCTTAAGCACAATCGCTGCCATCTTGCCTCTCTCGATAACCCCGGTTTATCTATTTATCTTGCCGACTTCGGGAGAATAGTTTAACACTCTGCTTTGACGCGAGTTTAGAGCTAAATCGCCGTCATGAATAGGAGAATTTAAACCGAAGTCAAGATAAATCGGGGATAGGAGATAAATCGAGTGTTAAAAAGATAAATCGCCGTCGTGAATACGGGCCAAGAACAATAAAAATACAGCCAGAGAACTACCAGAATCGGCGATAGGCCCTGGACGCCTAAGCAAGCCGAAGAATTCTATTCTATTCTATTCTATTCACCCTCCTTCAAAAATCTCCTCGCAAATGACGTCACGTAAATGATCACGTCACAGATTTTGCAAAATGGAGTCTGTTGAATCGTTTTCATTGAAACACCAAAATGTAAAAAAGTCACTTTCTTTTCAAACCTCGATTCTGAAAATTTGATAATATTGAATCGGACCTAACTTCCAGTCAGTGTGCAAAATCTCAAGGAAATCCGTCCAGTAGTTTTTGAGATATAGGCCGTGGAGTCGGGACAGACAGACACACACACAGACAGACTAATAAAGTCTGTAGGACCTCCAGTAAACCTGGAGGGATAAAGTCACGGTGTCCCTAGTTATTCGCCTCTTACGAATCGCGTAGGGAGACGCGGTGGGTCAGTTCTTACCCAAAACCCACAGGGGGTTGAGGCGAGAGGTCATGGAAAGCTGGTCGTAGGAAGCAAGGGTTCAGTGACGTCAGCTGTACGGCGTTGATGGTGGTCGTTCTGGAAGATCGCTGGTGCTTTGTCAGGAAGGTCACGTGACCTCACAGCGTCTCCTGCCACGCGTCGCATAAGGCGAGCGCCCCGGGTCGCTCTGACCCATTTCCCCTGACCTCTAATGCACAAAGCACCAGAGCGCCCTGGGTCGCTCTGACCCATTTCCCCTGACCTCTAACGCACAAAGCACCAGAGCGCCCCGGGTCGCTCTGACCCATTTCCCCTGACCTCTAACGCACAAAGCACCAGAGCGCCTGCGTGCGCTCACCTTATGCAACGCGTTCAAGCCTGCAGCGTCAAGGTTTAACGTAAAAGCGGCGACTGCCATAGGTGCTTTCCTGGTGTAAAACGAATCATACAAGACGACGACGCCATACAAAGTGCCAAGTGCTGGAATGAGGCACCTCTCAGCCTCTGTGGGTTTGGCAAGGTCTTTGATCACGAAATGACCAGAACAAGTTGGAGTAGAAGCAAATCTAGTCAGTGTTACCCCCTCCAAGGAGGATACGTTTTTCTGTCGCTTAGATCTTTCGTTAGTTCGTTTGTTATTCGACAAAATAACTGTAAAATTTCACAACGGAATCTGTTGAAATTTGGTGCAAGGTACGGTTGTACCCAAGAAACAATCCGCTAGAGTTTGGAGATTATCTGTTATCTTATTTTGTATGACAGCCATACAGATAACTGTTAATGCCCTAGGCCGTAGACCGGTGTGAGCTGCAAGCCGGCGTACGAGTTCCACAACTAGACACCGCTAGGAGGCGCTAAAATGAATGGTAGCGTCACGCCTGGCGAGCAGAACGTGCTGCCTGAATTATACAAGCCACAGATGAGCTGCTGTGAAACTGCACCTCTATGGCTGCCTTGGCGAAGGTTTGCCCTCTCCCAGTGACCTCTAGGGTCCCAACTTTCTTGCCATTTATGAAACGCGTAGGGAGACGCGATAAGTTTCATTTTACCTTGAACCCACTGGGTGAACCCTTGAGTTGAAAAACGTTGCGTCTTCGTCACAGTGATGAAGCAAAAATCATCAATGTGGATGCCAACACGGTTACATTTCTGATTAACTAAATCTGTGCTAATTAGGACTGCGAGGAGCATTTGCTTGTCTTTTAGTGTTATTGCTTTGAAAATAAAACAACTTTTTGAACTGTCGTAGCACCAGCAGAGGCACCTGCAGCTCCTCCTCCTCCTCCTCCTCCTCCTCCTCCTCCTCCTCCTCCTTCTCTTTCTCCTCCTCCTCCTCCTTCTCCTCCTCCTCCTCCTCCCTCTCCTCCTCCTCCTCCTCCCTCTCCTCCTCCTCCTCCTCCTCCTCTCCTCCTCCGCCTCCTCCTCCTCCTCCTCCTCCTCCTCCTCCTCCTCCTCCTCCGCCGCCGCGCCTCCTCCTCCTCCTCCTCCTCCTCCTCCTCCTCCTTCTCCTCCTCCACCTTCCTCCTCCTCCTCCTCCTCCTCCTCCTCCTCCTCCTTCTCCTCCTCCTCCTCCTCCTCCTCCTCCTCCTCCTCCTCCTACTCCTCCTCCTCCTCTCCTCCTCCTCCTCCTCCTCCTCCTCCTCCTCCTCCTCCTCCTCCCTCCTCTCTCCTCCTCCTCCTCCTCCTCCCTCCCCCTCCTCCTCCTCCTCCCTCCTCCTCCTCCCCCTCCTCCTCCTCCTCCTCCTCCCCCTCCTTCCCCTCTCCTCCTCCCCCTCCCCCTCCCCCTCCTCCTCCCCTCCTCCTCCGCCTCCTCCTCCTCCGCCTCCTCCTCCCCCTCCTCCTCCGCCTCCTCCTCCTCCTCCTCCTCCGCCTCCTCCTCCGCCTCCTCCTCCGCCTCCTCCTCCGCCTCCTCCTCCGCCTCCTCCTCCGCCTCCTCCTCCGCCTCCTTCTCCGCCTCCTCCTCCGCCTTATTTTTCGGACAAAGCTACTGGTTGTGGTCATAAGTTTTTTTCATAATGTATGGTGAATTTTGCAGTCCTTGAGAACGTGCTCAATTGTCTCTTCTGCTTCTCCACAACAACATGTTGACCACGGGGAAAAATGTAGTCTTCGGTGCTTTTCGTAAGGTGTTTTGCGCGCTAGTTTTATAGCTATGGTGTGAAAGTGCGTCATGCATAATTTTGGGGGGAATTTTACTCAGGCGTATGAGCGGCCGTGATGAAGTATATGTCTGTTGCACTTTATCCTGGCCGTAAACCCGCCGCTGAAGTTCCGCATTAAGTAAGCTTATCTCTACGTGTTGACACTTTCCTAAAGCCTGTCGTACACGAGGCGATTTTACTCTGAGGTCATTGCGGCAGCCAATCACGGCTGGCAATAGTGGAGCAAGAGCGTCAGTAGCGCTCTGCCATTGGGAGATATTGTTGTCAGTCCGTGTGTGGCGTGTGGAATTGTCTCGTGTGCGAAAGCCTAAAGAAAGTTCAGCAACCGGGGGGGTGGGGGGGGGGGGGGGGGGTTTCTCGGTACCCCAATCACCTCTTCTGGAATGGCGTCTGATGGTGAAAGGTAACCTTGGTCTTACCGGCATCAAGGTCCTTTCAGTGAAACTGTTCATGCTGGTTTACACCTCACCTCCTTTTTCTCATCCTTCCTGCAAACTTTTCCAGACAGGGTGAGATAAAGACGAGGAAACAGTCCTCGAGTGACCTGACGGCAAAACATCGGATCCTCGTTGAGGCGATCAGGAGAAGAAACTTTATCGCCTTAGGGTTTACGGAGCTTAACGATTCTTTGGAAAAGATATGAGCATCTTTGAAATCCATGCGGATGTCGTTTTCAATTTCACTCTGGGGATTTCCTCCCCATTTTTATGACTACCAACTTACGTTCAGACAGAGACTTTCGGAGTTTTTAATGTTTTGAGCCTTTTGTTGTCCTATTTTTGCCAAGTGGGTATAAACCTGTTAAACTTCCATTACTCTCAGGAACAACCGGGTGACTAGGGAGAAGACACGTGACAGCTGGGAAAGACTAGCAATCTAAATACTGGGATTCGAGTCATCCGGGCCCATAAGACCGAGCCAGCAGCCGCTGACACAGGCAGTGTAGGCAGGAGAAAACAACAAGGACCATGATCGCTTAGCTGGTAGAGATTTTCGGGCGTCAACCGAAAGGTCGCGGGTTCAGTCCCCGTCTGTGGTCCCACATTTTTTCTGTCTGTCTCACGCAGGGCTGCGGCTCTGTGTGTTAAACCTTGTACCAGGTCCTTCATTAACTCCTGTATCAGTTTCAACACTCACACATATGGCCGCGTTCACGTGTCGAAGTGAAAGTCATCGCCAAAAATGCAGGGAAAACGTGTTTTCCAGGCAAGACAGTACCTGCTCGAAAGATTCAATGATGTAGAACTGTACAAAAAATTCACATTTAGGCATCAGGACATTATGCAACTGACATACCATGTGGCATAATTTATTCGACATTCAATTAATTCAATTATTTTATTTAACGAGGGTATTCACTTGTACAATAAAAGTCCATCTTCCAGTGGCCCTCAAAATAAAACATTGTGACAAGAAGAATGAGAATTCTCTCTCTCTCTCTCTCTCTCTCTCTCTCTCTCTCTCTCTCTCTCTCTCTCTCTCTCTCTCTCTCTCTCTCTCTCTCTCCCTATCTCAGTCTTTCATTACATCACGTTTTCTCTCTCACCAAAACCCCGCCTCCCCATCCCCTCTCATTATTGTTCTTGAGATAGAGTTTTTAACTGCTTTTTAAATGACTGAAGATTAGATGAATTATTTACAGAAAAAAGTAGCGAGTTCCATATCTTTGTAGCATAATAAGTGAACGATTTACGAAACACTTTTGGGTGGACCATGAGAGGATGAAGATTTGAAATTGAGAAGAACGGAGTCGTGTATTGCCTAAGCGTGAGAAAATTTCTTGGAGGTAGGATGAAGATTGCAATGTCAACGTTTTGTATACTAATATGGCCGTTTGAAACTGACATTCAAGTTCAAAAGAGAGCCAGTTCAAACTGGACTAGAGGCATTTCATAGTTATTCCTGATATTACGTCCAGTTCTTCTTTATGATTCGATTGACAGAATCTTTATATCTGTGAGGACAATGTCCCCAGATACTTAAACAGTAACTAATATGTGGGGCGAGGTATGTTGCGTGAAACATTTTCCTGTTTTCAATGGGATGGAATGCTTTTATCTTTTTAAATATAAATAACCGAGTATTGAGTTTTTCAATGACGTATTCAGCATGACTGGTCCAAGACAGATTGTCATCACTAAGCACACCAAGTAATTTTTGTTTATGAACGTTTGGTATCGGATAACTGCGTAAATTCAGGTTTAGTTTCATAGAGGAGAGAGTTCGTCTTCTTTGCTGGTATTAGCATACACGTTTTTAGTGGGTTCCTGGTCATTTCCTGTTGTCTTGTCCAGGAATCTTTTTCTTATCGAGTCGTCATCATCAAGTTTGTTTTGGAGTAAGTCAACGGCCATTACGATATTGGGATAACGCTCCTATGTTTACATCACAAGCAAGAACTCATCTGATTGGCTGTTCGTGGACAACACTTTGTCACGGCCAATAAAAATAGACTGTGTTCCTATTTCGGACCAACTCGACAGAAACCTTTTCAGGCGACGTGTGAGCGCGAATATTGCAACGGCAGGAGGAGACATGCCAGAAATATTGCCACGTGTGAGGCCGCCCAAAACCTTTTTTGCGACGTGCGAGGGCCATGTTTGCTTTGGCAAGAGCAATGTTGCCAGAAATCTTGTCACGTGTGGGGAAGCCAGAAGCAGGCTTGTCAAATCTTTAATCGCAATGGTTACATAAACATCGGCTCTACGTAGCAAATCTCACGTGCGCTCAGCATCATTGCGTCATATGAGGCAATTGCTCCCCTGTGGATTGGGGGTCAGTATAGACCCACCGTGTCTCCCTACTCGATTCGTAAGAGGCGAATAACTAGGGACATTGTGACTTGAATTACGTATACTTGGAACTCTTCCAGTAATGTTCGTGCTTAATGGCCTTACATAGCCTGCAAAGGCTCATAGGCCGTGAAACTTCATCCATCATCGTTGAAGCATATGCAGCGGCTGTCCAGTGTGAAAATGAGAGTGATGTTGACTCAGAGTATGATACGAATAACTTTGACCTAAATCCGGGCATTTTTTGCGACCCAGATCAAAGCAAATCGACCAATCAGTTCTCAGCTGTGGACGCTCTAGCGCAATCAGACGATCCCTGCATTCCGTTGCACTCTGCTTCATCTCTGCTACGATGTAGCAGGCTCAAGAGTTTTGATTGGTTGGTTTTATTTAATGACTTGAAAAGCACACTATCATTAAAAGTATAGGGTTTTGGGGACCCTCTTTGAATACACGAATCCCCAATATTATTTCACACTCAAATTTATCACTCTTGATCGAAAAAACGACTTAAGAAAAGTATTAGGGTCGAAAATCATTCATACACAATCTTTGGTGACGTTTCACCCAGTGGCAGAGGTCAACTTCCTGTCAAGGTCGCGCAGCAGCTAGAGCATCTCAGAAGGCGCTCTAAATACTTCACACTAGAGTGCGCCACTTGCTGTGCCTAGCAACGATGAAACTACAGAACTCGTAGCCGCAGTTGATTGGCTCATACTAAGCAGAACTAATTGGAAGTCACTCCACGGACTTGCACGGTAAACATGCTTCGAACCATGGAGTTTGCATACCATGGAAGTGGCAAACGTGCCGATTGCTGTCACATTTCGAAGAAATAAATGTTTTCGTGCTCTTATCACCGTGGCAGAGTGAATTGTATGTCTTGGTTTGATATTTGTAGTAAACGTCGACATTTATACCCATGAGTGTAACGATTTAGCAGACGACACACATGTTGGGATTCCCTTGACCTTCATCTATGACTAGTGATGGCTATCTCTCTTTTGTTATTAATGGATTTTCGACCCTAATGATTTTATGAAGCTGTCTATTGGATGAAGAGGGATATAAATGAACGTGACATTATTTAGGGGATCCATGTATCCAAAGAGGGCCTCCAAAACCCTCTACTTTTAATGGTAACGTGCTTTAAAAATAATTAAAGAAACCGACCAATCGAAACTCCTGAGCTTGCTACACCGTAGCAGAGATGAAGCAGAGTGCAACGAAACGCAGGATACGTTTTCACGGCTGACAGCACTGGTGCACGTGCAAACCCCTCGACTAATTGTTTGTGGGGGTGCAATTTTTTTCAGTACGTCAGGCTCTTTGTGCGAAAACGCATGCATTCGTTCCGCTCACGTAATAACAATTCCCAGCAACGCAATTGACAAGCGTCGTTGAAAGAAAGCGTACGCACTACTTTCTGGCTATGTGGAAATGTAGCGCTCGAAAGGTGTGCACTTGCTGGTACGTCACGGCGGTCTCCCTGGTCCCCCTCAACTTCCCCCCGTGGGTTCGGGGTCAGAATAGACCCACTGCGTCTCCCTACGCGATTCGTAAGAGGCGAATAACTAGGGACACCGTGACTTGATTTGCGTTTACTTGGAACTCTTCTAGTGATTTTCGTGCTTAATGGCCTTATATAGCCTACAACGGCTGATATGCCGTAAACACTATCCATCCATCCATCCCTGGCCCCGCTATGCTTTAGTACACACTCTCTCTGTCACACTACTGTAGTACACACTCTGTGTCACACTACTGTAGTACACACTCTATGTGTCACACTACTGTAGTACACTCTCTGTGTCACACTACTGTAGTACACACTCTATGTGTCACACTACTGCTGCAGGTTTGGTGGTGAGGGGGCACGACTGTAGGAACAACGTGGACGAGAGGAGTTAATCACATGACCTCCAGTTTCTCGTTCAGAGGGAAGCTGGAAGCTGGGCAGGATACGTTCCTGTGTAACCCTGTGAAAGTAAAGTAGAAGATTGGAGGGCATTCCGCCGCCACCTTGCGCTGCTTGGGACTGACCGTGACTGAGCTTCTGTTTTAGCGCGCAGAGCCGAAACCCTGCAAGGGACAAACAGAAAAGATGTGCAGCCACAGGCGGGGACTGAACCCGCGACCTTTCGGTTAGAGCCCGAAATGCTCTACCAGATTAGCTACCCCGGTCCACGTGACATTATGCTGCTTGAGGTTGACCATGGCTGAGATCCTGGATAAGATCCCAAAAGCACCATGCCTACAGATTGTGGATGAAAAGGGGAGCGTCCTTTGTGTTCGCCTAATGGTAGCCTACCCCAATTGGATTCGAAAGTGCCTTGCCTCCTGCTAGTTCATGTTAGTTGACAGCACACAGCAGATAGATACGGCGGTGCAGAACTGTACAAGGAATTGATATCTAGGCGTCAAGACATCCTACAACTAACATGAACTAGCAGGAGGCAAGGCACTTTCGAATCCAATTGGGGTAGGCTACCATTAGGCGAACACAAAGGACGCTCCCCTTTTCATCCACAATCTGTAGGCATGGTGCTTTTGGGATCTTATCCAGGATATCAGCCATGGTCAACCTCAAGCAGCATAATGTCACGTGGACCGGGGTAGCTCACCCCTTAGAGCATTTCGGGCTCTAACAGAAAGGTCGCGGGTTCAGTCCCCGCCTGAGGCTCCACATCTTTTCTGTTTGTCCTTTGCAGGGTTTCGGCTCTGCGCGCTAAAACAGAAGCTCAGTCACGGTCAGTCCCAAGCAGCGCAAGGTGGCGGCGGAATGCCCTCCAATCTTCTACTTTACTTTCACAGGGTTACACAGGAACGTATCCTGCCCAGCTTCCAGCTTCCCTCTGAACGAGAAACTGGAGGTCATGTGATTAACTCCTCTCGTCCACGTTGTTCCTACAGTCGTGCCCCCTCACCACCAAACCTGCAGCAGTAGTGTGACACATAGAGTGTGTACTACAGTAGTGTGACACAGAGAGTGTACTACAGTAGTGTGACACATAGAGTGTGTACTACAGTAGTGTGACACAGAGTGTGTACTACAGTAGTGTGACAGAGAGAGTGTGTACTAAAGCATAGCGGGGCCAGGGATGGATGGATGGATAGTGTTTTACGGCATATCAGCCGTTGTAGGCTATATAAGGCCATTAAGCACGAAAATCACTAGAAGAGTTCCAAGTAAACGCAAATCAAGTCACGGTGTCCCTAGTTATTCGCCTCTTACGAATCGCGTAGGGAGACGCAGTGGGTCTATTCTGACCCCGAACCCACGGGGGGAAGTTGAGGGGGACCAGGGAGACCGCCGTGACGTACCAGCAAGTGCACACCTTTCGAGCGCTACATTTCCACATAGCCAGAAAGTAGTGCGTACGCCTTCTTTCAACGACGCTTGTCAATTGCGTTGCTGGGAATTGTTATTACGTGAGCGGAACGAATGCATGCGTTTTCGCACAAAGAGCCTGACGTACTGAAAAAAATTGCACCCCCACAAACAATTAGTCGAGGGGTTTGCACGTGCACCAGTGCTGTCAGCCGTGAAAACGTATCCTGCGTTTCGTTGCACTCTGCTTCATCTCTGCTACGGTGTAGCAAGCTCAGGAGTTTCGATTGGTCGGTTTCTTTAATTATTTTTAAAGCACGTTACCATTAAAAGTAGAGGGTTTTGGAGGCCCTCTTTGGATACATGGATCCCCTAAATAATGTCACGTTCATTTATATCCCTCTTCATCCAATAGACAGCTTCATAAAATCATTAGGGTCGAAAATCCATTAATAACAAAAGAGAGATAGCCATCACTAGTCATAGATGAAGGTCAAGGGAATCCCAACATGTGTGTCGTCTGCTAAATCGTTACACTCATGGGTATAAATGTCGACGTTTACTACAAATATCAAACCAAGACATACAATTCACTCTGCCACGGTGATAAGAGCACGAAAACATTTATTTCTTCGAAATGTGACAGCAATCGGCACGTTTGCCACTTCCATGGTATGCAAACTCCATGGTTCGAAGCATGTTTACCGTGCAAGTCCGTGGAGTGACTTCCAATTAGTTCTGCTTAGTATGAGCCAATCAACTGCGGCTACGAGTTCTGTAGTTTCATCGTTGCTAGGCACAGCAAGTGGCGCACTCTAGTGTGAAGTATTTAGAGCGCCTTCTGAGATGCTCTAGCTGCTGCGCGACCTTGACAGGAAGTTGACCTCTGCCACTGGGTGAAACGTCACCAAAGATTGTGTATGAATGATTTTCGACCCTAATACTTTTCTTAAGTCGTTTTTTCGATCAAGAGTGATAAATTTGAGTGTGAAATAATATTGGGGATTCGTGTATTCAAAGAGGGTCCCCAAAACCCTATACTTTTAATGATAGTGTGCTTTTCAAGTCATTAAATAAAACCAACCAATCAAAACTCTTGAGCCTGCTACATCGTAGCAGAGATGAAGCAGAGTGCAACGGAATGCAGGGATCGTCTGATTGCGCTAGAGCGTCCACAGCTGAGAACTGATTGGTCGATTTGCTTTGATCTGGGTCGCACAAAATGCCCGGATTTAGGTCAAAGTTATTCGTATCATACTCTGAGTCAACATCACTCTCATTTTCACACTGGACAGCCGCTGCATATGCTTCAACGATGATGGATGAAGTTTCACGGCCTATGAGCCTTTGCAGGCTATGTAAGGCCATTAAGCACGAACATTACTGGAAGAGTTCCAAGTATACGTAATTCAAGTCACAATGTCCCTAGTTATTCGCCTCTTACGAATCGAGTAGGGAGACACGGTGGGTCTATACTGACCCCCAATCCACAGGGGAGCAATTGCCTCATATGACGCAATGATGCTGAGCGCACGTGAGATTTGCTACGTAGAGCCGATGTTTATGTAACCATTGCGATTAAAGATTTGACAAGCCTGCTTCTGGCTTCCCCACACGTGACAAGATTTCTGCCAACATTGCTCTTGCCATAGCAAACATGGCCCTCGCACGTCGCAAAAAAGGTTTTGGGCGGCCTCACACGTGGCAATATTTCTGGCAAGTCTCCTCCTGCCGTTGCAATATTCGCGCTCACACGTCGCCTGAAAAGGTTTCTGTCGAGTTGGTCCGAAATAGGAACACAGTCTATTTTTATTGGCCGTGACAAAGTGTTGTCCACGAACAGCCAATCAGATGAGTTCTTGCTTGTGATGTAAACATAGGAGCGTTATCCCAATATCGTAATGGCCGTTGACTTACTCCAAAACAAACTTGATGATGACGACTCGATAAGAAAAAGATTCCTGGACAAGACAAAAGGGAATGACCCGGAACCCACTAAAACATGTATGCTAATACCAGCAAAGAAGACGAACTCTCTCCTCTATGAAACTAAACCTGAATTTACGCAGTTATTGATACCGAACGATCAAAAACAAAATTACTGGGTGTGCTTAGTGATGACAATCTGTCTTGGACCAGTCATGCTGAATACGTCATTGAAAAACTCAATACTCGGTTATTTATATTTAAAAAGATAAAAGCATTCCATCCCATTGAAAACAGGAAAATGTTTCACGCAACATACCTCGCCCCACATATTAGTTACTGTTTAAGTATCTGGGGACATTGTCCTCACAGATATAAAGATTCTGTCAGTCGAATCATAAAGAAGAACCGGACGTAATATCAGGAATAACTATGAAATGCCTCTAGTCCAGTTTGAACTGGCTCTCTTTTGAACTTGAATGTCAGTTTCAAACGGCCATATTAGTATACGAAACGTTGACATTGCAATCTTCATCCTACCTCCAAGAAATTTTATCACGCTTAGGCAATACACGACTCCGTTCTCCTCAATTTCAAATCTTCATCATCTCATGGTCCACCCAAAAGTGTTTCGTAAATCGTTCACTTATTATGCTACAAAGATATGGTACTCGCTACTTTTTTCTGTAAATAATTCATCTAATCTTCAGTCATTCAAAAAGCAGTTAAAAACTCTATCTCAAGAACAATAATGAGAGGGGATGGGGAGGCGGGGTTTTGGTGAGAGAGAAAACGTGATGTAATGAAAGACTGAGATAGGGAGAGAGAGAGAGAGAGAGAGAGAGAGAGAGAGAGAGAGAGAGAGAGAGAGAGAGAGAGAGAGAGAGAGAGAGAATTCTCATTCTTCTTGTCACAATGTTTTATTTTGAGGGCCACTGGAAGATGGACTTTTATTGTACCAGTAAATACCCTCGTTAAATAAAATAATTGAATTAATTGCATGTCGAATAAATTATGCCACATGGTATGTCAGTTGCCTAATGTCCTGATGCCTAAGTGTGAATTTTTTGTACAGTTCTACATCATTGAATCTTTCAAGCAGGTACTATCTTGCCTGGAAAACACGCTTTTCCTGCATTTTTGGCGATGACTTTCACTTCGACAAGTGAACGCGGCCATATGTGTGAGTGTTGAAACTGATACAGGAGTTAATGAAGGACCTGGTACAAGGTTTAACACACAGAGCGGAAGCCCTGCGTGAGACAAACAGAACAAATGTGGGACCACAGAGGGGGACTGAACCCGCGACCTTTCGGTTGACGCCCGAAAATCTCTAGCAGCTAAGCGATCATGGTCCTTGTTGTTTTCTCCTGCCTACACTGCCTGTGTCAGCGGCTGCTGGCTCGGTCTTATGTGCCCGGATGACTCGAATCCCAGTATTTAGATTGCTAGTCTTTCCCAGCTGTCACGTGTCTTCTCCCTAGTCACCCGGTTGTTTCTGAGAGTAATGGAAGTTTAACAGGTTTTTATCCACTTGGCAAAAATAGGACAACAAAAGGCTCAAAACATTAAAAACTCCGAAAGTCTCTGTCTGAACGTAAGTTGGTAGTCATAAAGATGGGGAGGAAAACTCCCCCAGAGTGAAATTGAAAACGACATCCGCATGGATTTCAAAGATGCTCATATCTTTTCCAAAGAATCGTTAAGCTCCGTAAACCCTAAGGCGATAAAGTTTCTTCTCCTGATCGCCTCAACGAGGATCCGATGTTTTGCCGTCAGGTCACTCGAGGACTGTACCTTGTCTTTATCTCACCCTGTCTGGAAAGGTTTGCAGGAAGGATGAGAAAAAGGAGGTGAGGTGTAAACCAGCATGAACAGTTTCACTGAAAGGACCTTGATGCCGGTAAGACCAAGGTTACCTTTCACCATCAGACGCCATTCCAGAAGAGGTGATTGGGGTACCGAGAAACCCCCCCCCCCCCCCCCCCCCACCCCCCCGGTTGCTGAACTTTCTTTAGGCTTTCGCACACGAGACAATTCCACACGCCACACACGGACTGACAACAATATCTCCCAATGGCAGAGCGCTACT
>JAWQFJ010002157.1:155000-191582 GCA_034096865.1 Theodoxus fluviatilis | reverse complement strand
GGGAAATAGTAATATCCTATTTTTTCTCGACACATAACTGATGGAATGTGTCTAGCGACTTGGAAATCTTTTGGACTACTTACGAATGTGTTATTAATCCGCATTGTTCAACCCACAGCCGAGTCTGAGACAAACAGTAATGTACTGGGGTACTGAGACTCCCTGCCAGGTGAGGCAGATAGGACTGCTGCAGCTGAGCAGAAGAGGCTGGCCAGGAAGCTCGAGCCAATAAACCACAACTGCCGGCCACCATCTCCTGTCCCCACTGCCCACGAGCTTTCCGTGCAAGGATTGGCCTCATCAGCCATTTGTGCACACACCGAACCGCTGCGACTCACCTTTCCCCGGACGACTGGATGGTCGTCGTCAATCCCGACGGACAAGAAAAAGAAGACTGAATTGTTGGAAACTGCAGTCATAAATCGTCTGCTACGACGATCACTCGGAGTATCCGTTTTCCGACCTACACACACTCCATGCACACTTTTAAATCATAGTGGTGTTTTTCTCCTTGGAGCGTAAACACTGTTTAATTTTCAACACGAGTCCATTTGCCTTAAAACACACACACACATACACACACAAACACACACACACACACTCACACACACACACACACACACACACACACACACACACACACACACACACACACAGTCTGCCCGGTAACGCCACGTGGGGACTGCATGACAAGAAGGCTACACGCACGTCGATTGGCTGGCGGTGGGCGCTGTGCGCGGGGCTATGAAGGGTTAATACGCAGTGACCTCTTTGAATGTACATCGTGCTAATTGTGAGTGAGTGCCGAGATCCCCCGATGTCTGAGGGAGCTGGGAAAACTCTTTTATTACTAACGAGAAGCACTTTTCAAGGGTGGGATGAAAAAGTATATAGCCATTTTAAACTTCCTGTTATATTGGTCTTACATAAGGGATGGATGATGAGTTGATGAATTGATGGATGAAGGGGGTTTCACAGCCTATCAACCTTTGCAGGCTATTTAAGGCCATTGATCATGATTATCAGTGGTGTTGGTTGCACTTAAAGCCAAGTATCCATTTCACTAGTATTTCGCCTCTTAGAATCGCGTAGGGAGACACGGTGGATCTCTTCTGGCTCACAACCCCAGTGACTTCACCAGCGTAAACGTGTGTGTGTGTGTGTGTGTGTGTGTGTGTGTGTGTGTGTGTGTCTGTGTGTGTGTGTGTGTGAGTGTGTGTGTGTGTGTGTCTGTGTGTGTGTGTGTGTGTGTGTGTGTGTGTGTGTGTGTGTGTGAGTGTGTGTGTGTGTGTCTGTGTGTGTGTGTGTGTGTGTGTGTGTGTGTGTGTGTGTGAGTGTGTGTATGTGCATGGGTGTGTGAGTGTGTGTATGTGCATGGGTGTTAGATTGCGTGAGTGTGCATGTATGCATATGTGTGTGCGCGCGTGAATGACTGTTTGTGTGTGTGTGTGTGTGTGTGTGTGTGTGTGTGTGTGTGTGTGTGTGTCTGTGTGTCTGTGTGTGGGCGTGAGCGCGAGCGCGTATGTTGCAGAAATGATTATTCATGCATTTCCTCTGTTTACCCTTCGAACGGCGCACGCGTGGCGAGCTGGTCTGCATCGCCAGAGGTCACGTTTCTCGTTAACTCATGCAGAGAGAAAGCGCACGGTGTACTGAGCTTGGATCAATAGACAAATATGGCGATCTAACGCCATTACGGCGCGCATGTTAACTCAGTTTCAGCTGAGAAGCCAGGCAAATGATTTGCAACTAGCTACAGCGACCAGGCCTTGGAAGGCTACCTTGGCGGAGCAGTGCATTCTGGATGGACCAAGTCATTTGTCTGCGGGCGCCATTACTTCCCCTGTGACGACTGCCTATGGAATTTGCTCTTTCTCTAACCAGCTCTAGTGATTTTCCTGGTCAAAGCCCTTACATAGCCTTCAAAGGTCGATACGCCGTAAATCTTCATTCATCGAACCATTCTATCATTCACTCATTCAATCTTCCATTCGCTCATTTAATTATGCATTCATTCATTCATTAATGCATTTATTAATTAACTCTGCTGGGCTACTGCGTCTCTGGCATTTCGGCATCACTCTTTGCTAGTCCTCGATGTAGAGTATCTGTGGAGGGAGGGGAAACAAGCCAGGAGAGACATGGCAGAGGCATTTTAGTAAACTAGAGATTTCGCCTACCGGCAAAAGTATCTCTAGCACTGTTGACGTCACGTGATGGAAGGTTTTCGGCTAATTTATGCAAGCGGAGGTCACACGAGAGGCTTGTGGGATGGCCGATGTGCTCCCTGACATACGCCGTTAAAGTAGTTCTAAGACTATTTCGCACAAAACTCTTAACTTACTCTTGTTGAGACAACAAACAAGCGTTTATTCGATACAATAAAATGTGTTGAAATGGAACCAAGTGTTTACATCTGAATGATTTCTGTAAAAAGTGGAGAGAAAAATAGTATCAGAACGAACTATTTTTGGCGCAAGGCTGTAATGCCAAGGGTCAAGCCTATTACGCATTCATTGCGAACTGTGACAGAGTCAATACTACTGACTCGGGTTTACAGAATGGTGCAGAGGTTGCTTTCACAGAGGCAGTCCCAGCGCATCACTCGCGATCCCTCTCGCGGCACCAGAGGCGCGTTTCGTTTCGAAAGGTATATAAAGATATTCAGAGATGAGCGCTGACAGCGAGCACTAATGAAGCCCAAAGCTTTTCTAATGACAGAATATGTTCATGCAGGCGCCCGCCGTAGACGTTTATCTCGCAATTTGAAAAAAAAACCTTTCGAAAGGAAACGCGCCTTCGTTACCGCGAGAGGGCCTCGTCGTACGAAGCCTTAGGATTGCTTGTAGGAAACACGCCTTCGTCACCGCGAGAGGGCCTCGTACGAAGCCTTAGGATTGCTTGTAGGAAATGCGTCTTCGTTACCGCGAGAGGGTCGCGTACGAAGCGTTAGGATTGCTTGTAGGAAACGCGCCTTCGTCACCGCGAGAGGACCTCGTATGAAGCCTCAAGATTGCTTGTAGGAAACGCACCTTCGTCACCGCGAGAGGGCCTCGTATGAAGCCTTAGGATTGCTTGTAGGAAACGCGCCTTCGTTACCACGAGAGGGCCTCGTATGAAGCGTTAGGATTGCTTGTAGGAAACGCGCCTTCGTTACCGCGAGAGGGTCGCGTACGAAGCGTTAGGATTGCTTGTAGGAAACGCGCCTTCGTTACCGCGAGAGGGCCTCGTATGAAGCCTTAGGATTGCTTGTAGGAAACGCGCCTTCGTTACCGCGAGAGGGCCTCGTACGAAGCCTTAGGATTGCTTGTAGGAAACTCGCCTTCGTCACCGCGAGAGGGCCTCGTACGAAGCCTAAAGGCGCCTACACACGTACCGGTTGTCCCCCGGTTTTGCTGCCGATCCGGTCAAAAATCGAAACCGTGGACTAATCCGGCACGGTTCTTGTGACTAGGGCTGGCTCTATTTTTCGGCCCCGTCCGGACCGGTTCACATGCCCGGCGACGCGAGATCTCGCGTTCTGGCGACTAGTCGCCAATTTTAATGGCTGACGCTGTCCTCGCTTCGCACATAAAAAGGTGTATTTGGGGATACTAAAAGCCCATCCAAAGAAAAGGTAAGCCATGAACAGCATTAATTTATCAAAGCTGTATGTTGAATGTATGAATAGTTCGTGAAAGCTGGTACATTGTACAATTCGCAATGCATGTCAAACGCATTCATCTACATGCCGAGAAAGCATGTCCGCGGATCGACTTTTATCGTTGCGGCTTCGCATACAGGCAGCTACAGAGTTCACGTCCAAAGCGAGTGTTGGCATTAATTTATCAAAGCTGTATGTTGAATGCATGACTAGTTCGTGAAAGATGGTACATTTTACAATTTGCAATGCAGGTCAAACGCATTCATCTACACGCCGAAAGCATGTCCACGGATCGACTTTTATCGTTGCGGCTTCGCATACAGGCAGCTACAGAGTTCACGTCCAAAGCGAGTGTTGGCATTAATTTATCAAAGCTGTATGTTGAATGCATGACTAGTTCGTGAAAGATGGTACATTTTACAATTTGCAATGCAGGTCAAACGCATTCATCTACACGCCGAAAGCATGTCCACGGATCGACTTTTATCGTTGCGGCTTCGCATACAGGCAGCTATACAGCCTTCACGTCGAAAGCGAGTGTTGGCATTAATTTATCAAAGCTGTATGTTGAATGCATGAATAGTTCGTGAAAGATGGTACATTTCACAATTTGCAATGCAGGTCAAACGCATTCATCTACACGCCGAAAGCATGTCCGCGGATCGACTTTTATCGTTGCGGCTTCGCATGATACAGGCAGCTATACAGCCTTCACGCCGAAAGCGAGTGTTGGCATTAATTTATCAAAGCTGTATGTTGAATGCATGAATAGTTCGTGGAAGATGGTACATTTTACAATTTGCAATGCAGGTCAAATGCATTCATCTACACGCCGAAAGCATATGTCCGAGGATCGATTTTATCGTTGCGTCTTCGCAGACCTACAGCCAACACGTCGAAAGCGTCGTATCCATGGCTCAGCGAAGGGACGTAACTCTAAATTCTGACTTTGCTTCGCGTAAAATGAACATCGCTCCAGTTCGCGGTGTGGGTGTAATCGTTGCGTGTGGCTGTCAACCCGCTTTTTACACGCACGGTCAGCCGGATCGGGAGCAAAACCAGCTTGAAAAACGTAACGTGTGTAGGCGCCTTTAGGATTGCTTGTAGGAAACGCGCCTTCGTTACCGCGAGAGGGCCTCGTATGACGCCTTAGGATTGCTTGTACGAAACGCGCCTTCGTTACCGCGAGATGGCCTCGTACGAAGCCTTAGGATTGCTTGTAGGAAACGCACCTTCGTTACCGCGAGAGGGTCGCGTACGAAGCGTTAGGATTGCTTGTAGGAAGCGCGCCTTCGTTACCGCGAGAGGGCCTCGTACGACGCCTTAGGATTGCTTGTAGGAAACGCGCCTTCGTTACCGCGAGAGGGCCTCGTACGAAGCGTTAGGATAGCTTGTAGGAAACGCGCCTTCGTTACCGCGAGAGGGCATCGTACGAAGCCTTAGGATTGCTTGTAGGAAACGCGCCTTCGTTACGGCGAGAGGGCCTTGTACCACGCCTTAGGATCGCTTGTAGGAAATGCACCTCAGGTCATCCAGAAGCCGCAGACCGCAGGCGAGGTTGCCTGGATCTGGTCATTGCGGGCGGCGCAATGTTGGGAATCCAGGTGGCCGTAGTCCGTTTTGCAAAGGGAACTACAGAGGATCCGCTTTTCGGCTCTGTTCGGAGCTCCTCGGCTCCCGGCGAGAGCCTACGACATTACTTCGGTTGACACGAACGATCGAGAGGGTGGGAAAACGTTACAATTTTACGTTCAATTTCACAGCGAGTGTCTTTTCTGACCCATTTCATTCTTGACATCCTAAGCCTTTTACCTCATCCTCAGATGAATTTTATCTCCATCTAGCCCGCCTCTCACCTTCGTCTTTTCTGTATTCTCGAACTGGACAAACACATTATCAAATGTCAGTGGTCAGTACAAATGGTTCACATATTGTGCACCGTGCGGTTATTTTTGGACTTTTTTGCTCTAGACTTGTCAACATCGGGGATAAGGTTAGGGGGGTGGGGGTGGTGGTGGTGGTGGTGGTGGTGGTGGTGGTGGTGGTGGTGGTGGTGGTGGTGGTGGTGGTGGTGGTTGTGGTGGTGGTGGTGGTGGTGGTGGTGGTGGTGGTGGTGGTGGTGGTGATGGTGGTGGTGGTGGTGGTGGTGGTGGAAACCTCCATAGCAGGTTGAGGACTTTTTATTGTTTGCTTTTAATGACTTAAAAAGCACATTATCATTAGAAGTAGAAGATTTTGGATGCTCTCTTTGGACGTATGAATCTAAAAAAATATTTCATCTTCAATTCCATTCTTCTTGATTTTAGAGACGACTTGATCAAAGCGTTAAGGTCGATTATCATCGATAATAGAAGGAAGATAACCATCACCAGTCAGGAAGGACGGTCAAAAGAAATCCCAAAATGTTTGCTACTTCCTTTCAGGCATGGGTATGAAAGCCAACGTTTACTACCGATATCAAACCATGACATACTGCCACGGTGATGAGAGCACTAAAATATGAATTTCTTCGAAATCTGAAAGCAATCGGCACGTCTGCCACTTCCATGGCTGAAAACTACTTGGTTCAAAGCATGTTTACCTTGCAAGTCTGTAGAGTAACTTTGATTTTATTCGATCGTTAGCATAAGTCAATCAAATGCCACTACAGGGGCTGTCATTTCATCGTTGCTAGGCACAGCAGGTGGTGCACTCTGGTGTGAAGCGGTTAGGGCGCCCTCTGAGCATCAAGCGCGGCTGAGACTAATTGGAGATATAATATATGTGTTCAGAATGCCTTCTAAGGTGCTCCAGCTGATGCGCGACCTTGACTGTAAGTTGACCTCTCCCACTGGGTGAGAGGTCACTGCAGGAATGCCGGGATAGGTGTGCTACGTCGGCAGAGATAAAGCAGAGTACAACAGAATGAGGGGATAAACTCAATCGTGTCGATGTGAAGCGCAGTGAAACCTATTTAGCACGTCATGTAACTCAGTACCAAGCGAGACTGACATGTCGAGTCAGACAAAAAGCGATGCCTTAACATTTCCTTTACAAAAAGAGCCACCGCAGCAGGGTGCCCGGACGTAGAAGTTCCCTGTTAAGACCTGAGAGTCCTTTTAGATATGGTGGGTGAAAGAAAGAGCAGATGGCATGGAATAGACAATCAGCAGCACTTTGGCCGACATGTGGAGTGGGGGAGGGGGGTCGAAGTTTGGGGCATGTTTTTATTGCACCAGACGACTCCCGGTTGCACCCTGTGCTGCATGTGGGCCGCCGTGGTCGAGGCACTGGAACATGCCCCCGAATGCTCTATGACCACGGGTTCCAGCTCCCTATCTAAGAGTAATATGGGTACCTGTGAGCTCTGAGCGGGAAAATTGTGAAAGCTAACTATGACTCGTTCATCCGCAGTTGTATGCTCCCCAGGGAAATGAGATGGTGATGGGAATGATACGAAGGGTAGCCCGATGACCAATTCAATATACTCTATTTAAGCTTTCATGATAGGAGAATTGCTTTGCAGTTCCCATGTAGACATTTTACACAATACATGCGCCAAAAAGTAGTTCGATCTGATACTATTTTATACTCTACTTTTTACAGAAATCATTTAGATGTCAAAACTTGTTTCCATTTCAACACAAACATTTCATTTTATCGAATAAACGCTTATTTATTGCCTCAACAAGAGTAAGTTATGAGTTTTGTGCAAAATAGTCTTAGCACTCCTTTAACAGCGTGTGTCAGGGAGCAGATCGGCTATCCCACAAGCCTCTCGTGTGACCCTCATTTGAATTTTTCGGACGAAATCCCTCCATCACGTGATGTCAACTGTGCTAGAGACACTTTCGCCGGTAGGCGAAGTGTCTAGTGAACTAGAATGGGTGATGGCCTTACAAAGTGTTCTGTCAGCGCAGAGTTTGTCTAAGCTGAGGAGCACTGAGCCAGTGATTTTACTGGCTGTGAAAATAATCTTCTGAAGCTTGTTCTCGTCAGCTTAGGACAGTGCAGAGAGCCAATTCATGCTTCTGGAGGAGAGAATTTTCAATGGTAGCTTTGTAGAAGGATGTCAAGACGGAGCTGTTCACATCAAACGTGTGGGTAAATGTATGCGGTTGAGTATCCATCAGTGAGTGAAAAAGTCGCAATATTAAAAAGAGAACCATTACCTTTACCTTTTTGAGTGAGCATCTAGCTGTTATCGCTGTACGGAGAATTCCAATGGAAACTCGTACTTTCGTGGGTACCAGCAGTACTCCTACGTCGCAATGGACCCACATGGATTAAATGTGTAGACTGCGACACCTTTTCCAAGCCGTCCTCATCTCTGAGAGAAAATCTATGCTGGCAGCACACGTCACTGCATGAGGAAACACGACTAAAGTAGGAAATATGACTTAATAATATACTTTAACCACGGTATTAATTATTCACTCATGCTTATTCCAGAGAAAATAAAATGTAGTATTAAATATTGTTCGTTGATAAACTTCCTCAACATTTGCTCAAATTCTGTTTTGCTGACTGCAACCTAGTTTCTCATTCCGTCACATATGGGTTTTTATCAATAACGCGGGAAAACAAATGTTGCGTTACGATTAATCGCTGGTGAACTCTTATCCTTTGATTGCCCAAGTGTGCTGACCAAAGCGTGAAGACAACACATATAGGAGCTGCTTCAGTTATTCCACTCTTAAGTAGCATTCTTTCGATGCCGTTTTCCCTTCATTAGAAAGAGCTTTTAATTCCGTGCATGTCAGCATTTACATTTCTGTGCAGAATGAATGGCGTGATTTTAATAAAAGTGTATCTGTTTTCGGATTTGGCATAAAACATGCTTAATGAGAAATGCACAAAAGTGTGTGTGTGAGGGTGTGTTTTGTGTGTGTGTGTGTGTGCGCGTGTGTGCGCGCGTGCGTGCGAGAGAGACAGAGACAGAGACAGAGACAGAGACAGATGCACGACCGTACAAATTATGTTATTGAGAGGCCTCCAGCCTATTTCAGTGTCAATTGAAACAAAATTGAAATGTATGACGTCTATAAACAACTTGAATGTTTACTTACATTTAACAGTGGATGGACAATTTTCATATATCTGTAGATTGTGTTTATCTCTCCCTTCATTGCAATGATTCACAACTCACATGTTTACCATAAATGGTCGATCCAGGTACTACAAACCTTCCTAAACTTATAAATTATTTATACAATAATTTTTTGTAATTAGGTATGGACAATGTTAAATTATTCATGTGTGTGTGTGTGTGTGTGTGTGTGTGTGAGTGCGTGCGCGCGCGCGCGCGTGTGTGTGTGTGTGTGTGTGTGAGAGAGAGAGAGAGAGAGAGAGAGAGAGAGAGAGAGAGAGAGAGAACGAACAAACGAACGAACGAAAATTTTTATTGATGAGGCAACCGGCCCATTTCAAGAGTACAGTTCGGGTGGTAAACTTTAGTCACAATAAAAGCTGTCTCGCTCAACTGATTCAATAGTGTCTTGTCATATCTTGAATGCTTTGCATATATATATATATATATATATATATATATGCTAGTTGATCTTACATTCTTCATTTGTATATTGAAAAATATGGTCTTTAATAGGATCATTTCTGTTTACATCCAGACAGGTAAATATATGTTTTTCCTTATATCACTAAAAGCTGGACAATATAATAGAAAATGCGTTTCATTTCCTTCTTTTTCTCTGCATAATGGACATAAATACTCGTTAGTACCTCTCGAGTGTCTGTATGTATGGATATACAACTCCGATAACCCCATCCTGAATCTGATGTATGCATCTCGAAATAGTTTCTTGTCAAGAAAATATAAATAATACTCGGTACCAATGAATGTTTTAAAGAGATTGTAAAATGAATACCAATCACTATTTATGATTTGTAACTTCCATTTAGAATGACATATACTGATGAGTGTCTCTCTGATGTTTTCAATAAAGCTGTCTCGTTCGTAACCGGCTGATTCAACCAGATCTCTTCGCAACCACATTCCACAAGTATATTCTTTACTTTGGAAACCCAAGATTTTTCATTGATAGATATATACATCATTTGGTAGACTCTGTAGGGTAATCGGTATTCGTCCATTTTAATATCTTGAGTCAGAACTTAATACTGCGTAGTTTGGCATTAACGGAAAGAGAAAAACGACCAGTATTCCCATAAACCATATCATTAGGTGTGCGTAAAGAAACATGTAAGAAGCTCTTTAGAGCATGTAAATGGACACCTTCTATAATGCGACAGTCATCAGGTCCCCAAATTTCAGCCCCATACAACAGAATGGGTTGAATCTGTGCATCAAATAATTTTAAAAATACATCCGGTGATACCTGTGCAATTTTTCTCAGTGACCTCATCAGAAGTAAAAGTACAGCTTTAGCTCTACAAGCCAACTCTTTCTGAATCTCGTTTGAACATAACTTAGTAGAGAGTACATTCCCCAGATATTTGTATTCTCTTACCATTTCAATCTGCACTTCACCTAAATACCATCTCTCATGTCTGGCCAAATGACCTCCCATCCTATAAACCACTACTTTTGTTTTATCAATGTTAACTTGAAGACCAAGTCTACGGGCTGCACTTTGAAGAAAGTTAATCTGATTTTGGAGACCTATCACTGTGTCAGAGAGCAGAGCAACGTCGTCTGCAAACAGCAGAGCACTTATGTCTTGTGTGTTGGGCAAGATCTGTACACCGTGTTTGCTATTTTCAGAGATCTCTATAATTAAGGAGTCAATAATGGTAAGAAAATCAGATCGGACTGAGTTTGCAGCCTTGTTTTAACCCCGAAGAGGACAAGGAAATCAGTTTGACCTTCCCACCCTCTGACGCAGTAACGTAGCGATCTATACATAGCTATCGAAATATTCAAAATTTTCCCCTAAATTCCATTTCTTCTCAAAATATTCCACAAAGAACTCCTGTTTACGGTATCAAAGGCTTTCCTAAAATCAACATACCCAACATACAGTTTTTTGTGCATACACAGATTTTTGTCAATAATAATATGTAGGACAAATATATTATCAACAGTGCTATATCCTTTCCTGAAGCCCGCTCTCTCTTCCCGAATGAGGTCATGTTGATCCGCCCAATCCTGAAGCCGACAACAGACAATATGAGTAAACACCTTACTGATGATGCTAGATAAGGCTATACCTCTGTAGTTATCAGGATTGTCGTTCGGACCTCGTTTGTAAACCGGAACAATAATTGCTTAGACCAAACATCAGGAAACACACCATGATCAAATATAGCATTAAACAGACGGAGTAACGATGGAAGTATTAATTGTTCCGCTGATTTTAACATTTCAGCTAAAATGTTATCAGTGCGCGCAGAGGATCCAACTTTTAGGTGCCTTGTGGCATTTGTTATCTCGGCCCGCGTAATGGGTGAATTTAAACTGCTGTCATCCAGGTGATGGTTCATTTCTGCCTGCACCAGACCCTCGCTATTAGTAAATGATACTTCAGAAAAGACACCCCTAAAATGTTTGCATAATATTTGCAGAGAAATTTTACAAGAAACTTGACATTTTGTACCCAGAGTTTTAACTTGTCTCCAAAATGTGTACTGTCTTTGAGACTGGCACCAAGGGAATTAATTACTTACTCTCCATTTATATGTGTCTTTTTATCTCTAACAATTTGCTTGTATTTATTTCTTTGATAGATATATGTTCTTCTATCGTCATCTGCGTTAGTACTCAAGAACTTTCGTAAATATCGTCTGGCGTTTTTCTTTGAAATTATACATTCTCTATCATACCAAACTCTCGAGGGTGAGTTCTGCCTGAGATAGAATGATCTCTTAAGAAAATCAGCTGCCTGCACGAGACATCTTGTCAGGGTTACAGTGAGCATATTTAACTTCGGAGGAGTTTCCTAATCTATTTCTCATCATTCAACTCTGATAGGGAAATCTGGAGGTTATGAATATATTGGTGAGCGAGATTAGTATTCCAGACATTTTAGTGATTGGCAAGGAGTTCGTCTTTCGCGTATACTGAACATGTATACCCTCGAGAAATGTTGAGCTCAAGACACATGTGAGGAGAAGTAACTGTTTCCACCACGAGTAAAGAATCAAATACTACGACAAGATCATCAGACGCTATGCAATAATCTATCACACTACTTCCATTATGAGATACATACGTACATTTTTCCGAATTCTCTCCAAACAAGCCGTTCAAAATAGGAAGAGCGTATGCGGTACACAAAGGCAACAAAGACTGACCAAACTCATTCAGTGTGACATCTTGAGAATCGCGCACAGAATTTACGTTGCCTAATCTCATGTCACCTAGTGCATCACTGTCCCATGAATTATAACATGACGTTCTAGCGTTCAGGTCTCCACATAGCAAAATATAGCAATCCTGATATCTGCCATTAACAGCAGCAATACAACTTTCTAGATAAAGGATACCATCAGTTCATCTATCATTTCATAAAAAGGGGAACCAGCTGGGGGCACATATGCAAAAAATACGAGTACATTTTTCGTGGAGCCAAACACTGTTTTGTCGACTTTGAAAACCATTATATTCTTATAAGTACACTCAATATGATAAAACAAAGATGATATAGACTTCTTCACAAAACACACAAGCCCCCCAGACATTCTCCCTCTAGACGAAAGCTTGTTTGCGGGCACCACAAATTTATCATATGATGTCAAGCAATTTAAATAGTCAATTTTTTGCAAAAATGTTTCATACAGACAAGCAACGGAAAATGTTTCTATATACTGAAGAAAGTCGGGGTCATCGAATTTAGAGAGTAAACCTTCAACATTCCAAGACAGCAGTCTGAAACAGTCAAGGAGACAATCGGTACGGATACCTTCCAAACCAGGACTGTGAGAGGTAGGGCCTTGGCCGTCCCCCTAGATAGTGGAGTTGGAGTTCCTTATCGCCCTGTTCTTCACTCGGACTCCAGGGCGCGGAGAGGGTGAAGGGACTTGTTGTGTGTGTGTGTGTGTGTGTGTGTGTGAGAGAGAGAGAGAGAGAGAGAGAGAGAGAGAGAGAGAGAGAGAACCCACGTTCTTTGTATATGTGCGAGCGTGCGTGTGTATGTGTGTGTGTGTGATACGACATAAAAACGGATATATTTTTCAAAGGCTCTAGAACACACTATCAAAAAAATTCTAGCAATCCTTCAGTTAACATCATGAGATGTGATTCCGCGCTGCAAATTCAGTAGTTTGCACTTTAATGGATTGGATCGAACTGAAATCAGAATCACCCCCTCGATCCATGAGAAAGGATTTCCGTGAGAAATCTTTGCAAGTGGTTTTCCATTCCATTACAAGGGTTTTTCTTCTCCATAACCCATGGGGGATGCAGCTGTAGAGCGTTTCATGAACATATCGTGTTGGTTGTGACACTTCTTTTAACAGGTCGATCCTCAGGGTCGACCGCTTCTGTAAGACGGTGTTATCGACTAAGGTGCTCGCCCTTGATGTGTAAATCATGCCAGCATGGAATAAAGTCTGCCTTATTTAGCGTTTGTGCGCATGTGGGCAGACAAGTTAATCAACGAGTTGACAACACTGTATCCAAGATTAATGTTCGGGTTCTCTGCTGTTCAGTATTAGTGCATAGAATACGTGCTGAAACTGGACAACTTTTTCTAAAACAAATTATATTTCCAATACAGTGAATAAAATGTAAACACATCAGATGAATGAGCAATTTTCTTTCCTACCATCTTGAGTTTCAAAGATTATGATGATAATGGTGGTGGTGGTGGTGGTGGTGGTAATGATGGCGATGATGATGATGACGATGATGATGATGACGATGACGATGATGACGATGACGATGATGAAGATGACGATGACGATGACGACGATGATGATGACGACGACGACGACGACGACGACGGCGACGATGATGATGATGATGGTATTGGTGGTGGTGATGATGGTATTGGTGGTGGTGATGATGATGATTGGTGGTGGTGGTGGTGGTGGTGGTGGTGGTGGTGGTGGTGGTGGTGGTGGTGGTGGTGGTGGTGGTGGTGGAGGGGGAGGGGGAGGAGGGGGAGGGGGAGGAGGAGGAGGAGGAGGAGGAGGAGGAGGAGGAGGAGGAGGAGGAGGAGGAGGAGGAGGAGGAGGAGGAGGAGGAGGAGGAGGAGGAGGAGGAGGAGGCGGAGTGGGGAGGAGGAGGAGGATGGGGAAGGAGGAGGAGGAGAAGGAGGAGGAGGAGGAGGAGGGGGAGGAGGAGGAGAACTGGTGATGGTTATCTGCGTTATATTATCAATAATTGTCGACACTAAAGCTTTTATTAAGTCGTATCTTTGATCAAGAAAGATTCAATTGAATACGAAATCATTTGGGGGATTGATATGTCCAATAAAGGATCTCCACAACCATTTACTTGTAATGATAATGCACTTTTAAGTCAATAAAAAAACAACCACTCAAAACTCCTAAACCTGCTACGCTTTGAATCAGAATTGACGAAGGATACAATGGAACGTGGGAAAAATTTGTCATGCGACGTCAACAAGCTACCGTGACACATCATGAAAGCGCCGCCGTGATATATGATGCGCTAAACTGATGACAGTGCGACTATTTGCAGCAAGCCACTAGAAAGTACGTCCCCTCTCTCTGCAAAAGATGACAGCCTGTGTGGGATGTCAATGTCGAGATTTTCACTTCAAGTGCTTTGCAATTCGTCTTTACGAAGGTTCAATAAATCCCCAGATGTTACCGTCAGGCGTGCTAAAAGAAGCCTCAAAAGCATCAAAGCAGCCATGCAACCCTTCCCAGTGTCCATGGCGAGAAGCTCCCGATTCGTTAGGGTTACATCACACATTTCTCTCTCATGCTTGTGAAGTTTTACGGGTTTTTTATTCGGCAACTTTGAAGTCCTGCTGCGCAAGCTACAGATCCGACATGTTTCTCCAAGTTTTGCCAACATAGAAAAACATACAGCTTCGGTTCGTCTTAGGACATATGGATGTCAAATGAATCGTGCGGTGACTGCTCTGGCGGAAGGAGGGGTCAACACGCATGCGTACAATTTTTTGTTGTTGTTGTACAAGGATCCATTTTGCTGAGATGCCTAATGCGTTGGTGTTTTATTTACGCAAGTGTTTCTTTCTGGCCTTGTTTTTGCTTCTCTTGAAGTAAACGCAGTTAGGCATTGAATATAGTGTTTTTCTCCTTGGTTGTGAGGGGGAAGACTGATTGTTTGGTTTTGGTTTGATAATATGCATGTTTGTTTGTTTGGTGGGTTTTTTCAGGCATTCATTGCAGGTTTTTTGTTCAAATGGATGGTGCTGCTGCGTTGCAGGGCTGCCTTTCAGTTGGCCCGCCGGCAGACCAGCAGTGTCAAGCGAAAGCTGGACGTAAAGAAACAGCAACCTGCCAGGGCAAGAAACCCTCAGCAAGACAATGTCCGACGGCACGCACGCTACTCATCAGGATAACCCCAATATTCAGGCTGCCTGGGCTGCCTTTGGATAATTATAGTCTACAACACTGCTAAGGTTGTTCTTGTTCTATAAGAAAGGAAACATAAGGAATTGTTCGATAACAACAACCCGGAATTTCAGAAGCTCTACAATGACAAAAGAGCAGCTCGCAGAGAATGGCCGAGCAATAAAAGGTGTGCCACCGGACACCAACGCTTCAAAACACAGCGGAGGGAGGTGCAGACACGGGTGAGACAGATGATGGATGAATGGATGGACGGACGGACGGACGGACGGACGGATGGATGGATGGATGGATGGACGGACGGACGGACGGACGGACGGACGGACGGACGGACGGACGGACGGACGGATGGATGGATGGATGGATGGACGGACGGATGGACGGACGGACGGACGGATGGATGGATGGACGGACGGACGGACGGACGGACGGACGGACGGACGGATGGATGGATGGATGGATGGATGGATGGATGGATGGATGGATGGACGGACGGATGGATAGATGCATGGATGGACGGACGGACGGACGGACGGACGGATGGATGGATGGATGGATGGATGGACGGCTAAAGCAAAGGAACTTCAGGGCTATGCAGACCAACGTGCCACCAAGCACTTCTACTTTGGCCTCATTGCTGTCTACGGGCAACCAGTGAGCACCATGACGCCAGTTTTTTCACTAGACGGCTCTCTGACAAAAAGGACATATTGGAGCTCTGGACAGCTGGCTCCATCGATCTGCTTAACAGGATCTCTAGCACAGCCTCACAGGCGCCTGCAGACACACCACTGCGACCTCTCATTGTTGCCCTGGACGCCTCCCCAACTCTTCAGGAGGTGGTGAAGGCGATCTCGGATCTGCAGGCAGGCAAGTCCCCAGGCCTGACTGCATCCCTTCAGAAATCTTCAAAGCATGAGAACAGATCCTCATTGAGCAGTTTACACACCTGTTTGCACTGTTCTGTGAGAAAGGGGAGGTGCCACAAGACCTCAAAGATGCTAATATCATCTACCTGTATAAGAACAAAGGTGAAACGGCTGCTTGTGATTATCAAAGAGGCATCTCCCTTCTGAACAAAGCAGGCAAGCTGCTCACCCGCATCCTTCTTAACAGGAACACTGAGTGGACAGCATAGATCCAGAGAGTCAGTGTGGCGTCACACACACACGCACGCACGCACCCCTCCCGTTGGTCCCCCCATGGGTAGTGTATATTGTGTTATACTGCGCATTAAGCCTAGGCCTGTACACCAGCAGGACGAGTGCTCGCGATTGATCGCTATGCGCGCCTTCCAAAAATCCATTTTCCCTTTTTTCTTATTCTAGTGGTAGAAGCAGTAGTTTGGTTGCAGTGATAGTAGTATTATAATCATATGTGTTTTCGAACTATTAGTCTTCAAAGTCAAGGGAGCCATCAATGGCCTATATCACACATATTGATTGGAAGAAGAGTACGTGAATATTCTCGTTCCTCAGTTATACGCCTTTTACGAATTACGTAGTAAGACTCGGTGGGTCTAACTGTACTCCAGAGCCATGGCTGTATTTCATAAAAGTACCTCGTCGAGTCCAGTCATCTAGACAGAACGACGGAGAAGATTGATCAGCAGGGATATTCAAAGGTTAGCACGCAAAGTAAATTCAGTCTCATGTGAGTTCGATACTGGCAGACCAGAAACTATTGACAAGCGTCACTACCCACAGATACATGTAATAGGACCCTCAAGCCGGTGACGAGAAGAGCAAAGTGCGCATGTCCACGTAAAGCATACGCTCATGTTGACAACCCCGTGCTAAGACGTACTCGCAAAAAGCTTTTCTAACTGAGCCCGTTGCAAACCACGCAGCCATGCGACACTGTTTCTTTGCTATTCGTCGTGTGATCCCTGCAAGTTACATGATACTACAAAGTTATTATCATGTACCTCTAGTTTCGAATTCCCTGGATATACGATCTTTTAGAAATTGCCCAGGAAGACGCACTGAGTCGGTTCCTACCTCCCATCCACAGGAGCATACACAGACAGCAGATGAACGAATGAACAAACGAATGAATAATGATCGGATGAATAAATAAACGGAATGAATGAATGAAGGATTAAGCAATCACAAAATTGAAAAACTGCAAACTTCCTAATAATTTCTTCTTGTGTGTCTTCCCTCAGACATCGATCGAAAGCAAAAAGAGATAAAGATGGGACGCTGCAGGCATTTTTTTTCCATTTCAGATGCATCGTATGCAATGTCGCGCACTCCCACCCACCCCCTACCCCACCCCCACCCCCCACCCCCACCCCCAGGATATCGCCTGCTTCCTCACACATTAAGCGTCATCAAGTTCACAGTAGATAGTAATAATCACAACACATGAGTTATCATTGCAAAATAAATTTAATTTTTGACAAAGTACAAAACCCTAAAAGAACAAAGAACAAATGTATTTTCCCAAAACAACTCCCACCCGGACTGCCAAATGCAATCAACACATTCTAAGAATAAAAAGGGCCCACGCCGAGTTTGCAAAAAGACGGAACCCAACAAACTCAATGGTTTGATTTCACTGCCCAGATACTAAAGATACCCATGGCCGTTGTGGAGGAAAATCAAACATGACTCAAGACAACTACCCAGAGAAACAAAGTCCCTTAACTTTTCGGACGAAAAATCCCCCCTGCAACCACTGACGAAGGGAAAACGAAGGTTCGTTTTCAAACAACAGAATTCACACGCGGTTAAGACGATTAATTCCTCGCAATCCTCCGACGAAGGGGAACAAGCATAACAGTCAATAAAGTTCACTCACGTTTCAGTCCTTACAACCACCGATGAAAGAGAGCAAAGGTAACAGTCAATAAAGTTTACTCATGTTTCAGTCCTTACAACCACCGATGAAAGAGAGCAAAGGTAACAGTCAATAAAGTTCACTCACGTTTCAGTCCTTACAATCACCGATGAAAGAGAGCAAAGGTAACAGTCAATAAAGTTCACTCACGTTTCAGTCCTTACAACCACCGATGAAGGAGAACAAATGTAGAAGTCAACAAAGTTCACTCACGTTTCAAACAGCTTAAACACGCCTGCTCACGTTGAAAATAATGGAAGACCAGGAGCTAAAAAGCCAGCGCCACGAACCGCACTACTATAACAGATCAAACGCCCTCTTCTTCACAGTCAGAAGAAAACTATGACTGGTCTCCACAAGCAGGAGAAAAATCAACACTCTCGGTCAATTCCTTGCTGATGTTATCTTCCTCGACCTGAAAACTTTCACAATGTCCTCGTCCTGCACTTGGTTTCCTTTCTATGTCAATGGATCATGTCCACGCGGCGGCCATGTTAGTTTCAAAGCGAGGCCTGCACAGCACGCGGTTTCAGCTCCACCTGCATTCTGTTTCACAGAGACTACAAGATTATATATATGTGTGTGTGTGTGTGCGTGTGTGTGCGTGCGTGCGTGCGTGCGTGCGTGCGTGCTTGCGTGCGTGCGTGTGTGTGTGTGTACAGTAGCTTTATGCAACAATCTATGTATCATAATTTTTGTCTTTTCCTGATCACGTAACTGCTGCTTTGTGAGCAATTTATCCCCTTGCAGATGGATTCGTATGAGTTTTCAACGGGAGCACACCGCGTCTCCCTGTGCGTTTCATAAGAGGCAAATGTATGAGCTAGAACTCGTGGCTTGAATGCTTTCATGATAACCGTACATGATTAATCATAGTCAACGGCCTTAAATAGTCTACAAAGGCCGACAGGCCGTAGGAATTCCATTCATTTATTCATTCATTAATTATTCAATCATTCATTCATTCAATCATTCATTCATTTATTCAACAGGGGCTATGTGTCTGTGTGCAGTGTGTGTGAGCACAGACGTTACAATGTATGCAATGATGAGTTGGGGATTACAAGTTTGACGTATTTTTGTAACATTACAATTACGTACTCTCTATAAAAGCGTATAAGCTTATATGAACTGTACAATTAAAAAATGTGAAGTGTGCATAACTCGTCAAGTTTCCCTTTGATGACAGAACCACATGTTGGGCGCGTTTGATTGGCCACAAATCTCGCGATTCTCCCTGAATGGCTAGTCGACGGCGAGTGAGATGCTCCTACAGCTAGAAAAACGGCCAATCATCTCGCAAGGCGGAACAACATGGCTGCGTCCTGGCGCCAGAGTCGCTGAAGAAGTTGCCGATAGACGAAATAGCTGACGATTCAGATATCTCATCACTTTTTCACTTCATAGAACACACCAATTGAGGGAGCTCCGGACCTCCCTCGGCCTCCCGCCTTCATCGCTAGTGCGTCCTTATGAGCGAGGAAGGTAGGCAACGCCTAGCCCTCGCAATTCTCTCGAGTGTTTGGGCCAAACAAATGCGCCCGTTGAAAGCGTTGGACTCTGTGGGACTCTGTAGGCGAGCAGATAAAGTGTTTGACCTATCGTCCCTTGCAACCAATAGGTGCGGAGTTCGAAGCTGCGAAGATCCTAAAGTTGCATTCCTACCGAGGAGGAAGTGGGTGCGACACAGCGGCGACCAAGGGGGAAATTCCCCCAAGATAGTTTTATTTAAAAAAGGACAAATTAAAGATTTTCATTATCAGCATTAACACTGATTTGTGAATCACTGAATAGGCCTACATGTACGCCGTGTTGCTACATCCCATATACACGCCTTGAATTTTAGACTGACATTGCTACGAATCTTCTGTATCGAAGGTATTTGTATACCTTCGTCTTTTGGAATAGAATGAAACGATAACAACTTTTCCGATTCGCACATTGTGTCATTCGTGCACATGGGCACACAGCAGTGTCTAGTACTGGTAGCCATTTGTTATGATATGCTTGCCTTGTTCTGAGTTGCCAACGTGACTGCCGTAAATAGACCCACTGTGCATGGAATGCGCAAAATGCCTTTGCGGCTTTCCACGTTCTTCTACCCCCACAACACACTGTGCACGACAAAAATGCTCTTTTTGGCCGTGAACAATGAAACTCGCTACTATTGATTCACCCGTTTTAAAAAAAATTACATCTCCACGACATGCAGCAATTGAAATAAAGTATATGTGTCAAGCCTGTGCCTTGACCGATAACAAATTGCCATTTTTCCAATTTTGTGCACTGGAAATAATAATAATAATAATAATAATAATAATAATAATAATAATAATAATAATAATAATAATAATAATAATAATAATAATAATACTATGGGAAAGGTACGATGCAATGACCGAGAAAAAATTATCACCTTTCCCATTCTGTGCATTGATCTCGGAACAACTGGTGCCTTTTCTACCAGGCCAGAGTACAACAGCATGTCGGAACCACTCGATTGCTTCGCAGCCACCACCTCTACCTTCCCGCTCCACCTTCCCCCTTCACGATCCCCCGCCACCTCCACCTGCAGCCCCAGCCCCACCAGTCAATTGGAGCCCAAGGATCTTGTGAGGAATAGGCCTGTGCAAACGGGTGTCATCATTTTGACAGCATTTACATCTGTAGATCAAATCATGTCACATGTTGACATTAGCATATTCATCGCGATATTCTTGCTTTTCTCGCGTCTATACAACGCGTGTCTAGTGTAGCTATATTATCCGAAGTCTACAGGCAACAACATACTTTATTAGACGAGCAAATAGGCAGGCGGACTGTGTTTTCCCACAATTGGAGATTACTAAGTCTGGCACATAAGAAATCGAAGTATGAACTTTATTTCCTCCGCCAATCACAGTCCCTCTCCGCAACCTCAAGTCTTTCCTCAGAATGTCAACCTAACCTGGACCATCAACATTTCGCATTGATTGAAAGAAAAGGGAGGTGGCAGTTGTGTTGTTTACATTTGGGTAATTTGGCTGGAATTGCAACAGGGCAGACTGGTTTGTGTACGTGGGAGTCTTTGTGAAGAATGCTTTCTGTAGACAGTTCACAGAAAAGGACGAATAACAGTTAACGACTGCTTTTGCCTCACACTGAAACTAAAATGGATCTCTTGGCCATATTTGCGTGGAGCGGATCGCCAATACACGAGCTATTTGCGTCAAACGTCACGTACATTTCTGCACATGAAGTTGAGCAGTGTCAAAATTAGTGAGGAAAATGTCGACTTTTGCTAGCTATGGGAACTTTACGTCAAAGACGAACGTCAAATACACCTTCCTACGTATAGATTACCGCACCGCCAAGGTTGCGGGCACAAGCTCCGCCACATCTATATTTACTGGCAAGTTGAAAGGGCAGTCTCGAGTTCTTTTGACATAAACCATGGATCTCTATAGTCAATCACAGTGCAGCGATGAATGATCGGCTAACATTTAGCTATTGATTGGCCATAAAAGTCTCTTGCCTTTAATAAGAAGGATGTTCCCCGTGCATCTCGGCCTTGCTCAAGACACGTGCACCTCGTGGGCGATATGGACGACGACAGTCACAATCTACAGTGCACTCTAAGGAAGCCACCAAGGAAACCACAACCACTCTTCCATGACCTGCATAATTAATTCAGGCAGGTTGCTTTGCTAGCCAGGCCTCATGCTACGACGTTTATTTTATTTTTGTGGAAGCGATTTCTGAGTGCCCAACGCAGACGTTGACGTCATCAATTTCGTGATTTATGATAAACTATCTCGTTTTGATGGTAATCCCAAACGAGATAAAAGACAACCTCCACATTTTAACGGATTGTTCCTTGGGTGAAACCTTGACCTTGGACCCAGTTCAATCAGAATCTATTTAACTCTTTGAGTTATTGTACTAAATAACAAATTTACTAAATAATGAACCGGGGGTTAAACACAACCTCCCTGTCGGAGGTGATAATTATGTGGTTTCTTGACTTTACCCGTGGGTCAGAGTGGAGGTCTACACGTCACGGTGCATTGAGGTGAGGGGAATGTCTGCTAGCTCCTGGGGTCAGTCGCTTCAGTTTCGACTGAGTTCATTGGCTTGAAACTTAGGCGACTCTTAGAAACTTCGCTATTCTGTTTATTGCATGCGGGCTACATTAACGTGGGTATACAGCAAAACGGGAAAGTTAAGGGCATAAGTTTTATCAAAATATCCCCCATATCATGAGTAAGTCCCTCAAATCAGTAGCTCAGTTACAAAGCATGTTTAACTAATTAACTGGAAAATTCACAGACGTAGCCTTGTAGAGTTTTCTTCTGTCTATCAAAGAATTAATATCTCATTTTAAAATGTTGTTGGAATGATGTTTATGTAATTATTCATCATCATCATCATCATCATCATCATCGTCATCGTCATCTTCATCACCACCATCACCACCACCACCATCACCATCACCATCATCCTTTATCGTCATCATCATCATCATCATCATCATCATCATCATCATCATCATCATCATCATCATCATCATCATCACCATCACCATCACCATCACCATCACCATCACCATCACCATCACCATCATCATCATCATCATCATCATCATTATCACCATCATTATCATCGTCATCGTCGTCGTCGTCACTAATAAAGAGCTGGTTCTGACTCCTGCTGAGTCGCTCGTAGCACACACCTATATTCAGGAGTCACTTGCCGTTTTGGGGCAAAGAGATGCGTTTTTAGGTATCGTCTAAATTCATTCAACTTTAGACGTAATCGGAGTGGGACAAGAGGTCCAGCTTAGGAAAATGACCTCCGTCCAAATCTGCACTTGGCTCCTTTCTACTGTTTCAGCAGGAAAGAAGACCGTACAGATCTGGTGGGTTTGCACTACGGTGCAATGTGTTGGAGATACGCCGGAGCCAAACTATTAAAGCATTTGTATGTCAGTATGACCAGTCTAACACTGACTCTCTCCGACGCAGGGAGCCAGTGGGGGGATTTGTAGTGTATTCAGAAAATCACACTCTTGTTCAAGGGAACAATCATGTAATTCTTACCCTTTGTTTATGGGATTAATCTCACTTGGTAGTAGCTCAGGGCCTGTGCAAATGGCTTCCATCAACTGTCACAAAAAACCTTGGAGCTGTTAACCAAGTTCTCATCATCTTTCACGAGAGTGCATCCACACAACAATATCTATATCCAGTTATTCACCAAGCTCACCCACGCATCGTCACAGGATTTATCCATTGGGGTGATGTGTTCTCTCCCACTAGTCCTTGTGATAACTCTGGCGACTGCATTCTGCAACGTCTGCAGTTTTGTCATCAGATTTTGAGGGGCTTCCTCCAGAAAAGAGGTGCAGTAGTCTAGGCGGGATACCATCAAGGTTGAGACCAGAAATTTTGGCCGTCTGTAATTCAGTCACACAATTTGTGATAAAGCAACAGCCCAAAGGTCTCATACCTGATGGTGTATTGGAATTTGCTATGGCACGACCTCTCGTGCTCAGTGACTTCTCATCTTGTGTGACAGAGCCGGCCCACTGGAGTGATGTTGATGATTGTCGTCTTGAAAAAGATTTAGTTCCAATCCAGTCTTAGGTGGCAAAAGGTTTTTATTCTGCCAAGTTACCTATGGTAATAAGCGGTCGGAAAAGAATTAGTGAAATTCTTCTTGGCCTGTCACTAGTCCCTGAACATCCTCAAAGCTGCCCTCCAGAAATTGAGCAAACTCAGGCTCCCAAGCACTCCTGCCCTCATTCCACTCCAACTAAACCCAGCCACACTCCACAGCAGTCCTCTTCCCATCCGCCGCATACTCTTGTCCAACTGGCATATCCTCTCCAAATCAGAGCCTCGCACCTTCTCTCCTCTCCCTAGACTCAAGTACCGCCGTGACAGAAAACAGCGAGACGCACTCGTTCGCTCACGACTACGCTCACCCCCCCACCCCCTCCCCTGCAGCACCTGGCACCCCACCTTGCAACGTTGTCAAATGACTCGCCTGCGCCCACCTTTAACCATTCAAGAACATGGTCCACTCCCACAAAACATCTTTCACAGTTAAACGCCGTTTATCATGCACAAACCAAAACATCATCTATGCTCTCTCCTGCTCTGCCTGCCGCGGAGTTCTGTACATTGTCCAGACAGATCGAACACTCAACTGCAGATTCAAAGAACACCTGGCCGACTCGTGCCACAACAGACCCATACCAATTACATCACACTTCAACAGCCTCTCACGCTCACTCAGAAACACGCCAGTCTGCATCATGTGGCAAGCAAATAACGACTCAACAGAAAGGAAACAAACGGAACATTACTTCATGTCCCTCCTTGACACCAAATGACTGAATGACCTCAACCTGAAGAGCTAACTTCCCTCTCCCCTCCCCTCCCCTCCCCCTCCTGGGTTAACTCCAGCCTCCCCCTCCCTCTCTTCCATGCAATCTGACACACATCTGCCTCCACGTTCTGTCGTGATTTTCCGCTCACGACAGTGAAATAAATTCATTTCTCTATAACCCCCAACGACTACATTTCACAACTTTACTTCCTCCCGCCTGCATCAGTCACTGAGCTAAATGTGTTGTCTTTTGTGTTTGTGTTGTCTATCCTGATGAAGAGTTTGATACTCGAAACGTGGACGTCCTGTTTTGTCTTGTGAATCAAAGTCCGGAACAGAAACCTTGGTTGTTTGCTGTAAATTACGTTTATAAATTAAGTTGAACGTTGAAAACCGCATCACGCATCCACATATATTCAAAAGTCATGCTATCCATTTTGGTACGATACATATCAGTCATGAGGCGTAGGTCACACATGTACATTCTTCAGTTCCATTACGATCAATAATGATAATGATTTTGTTTAAATTGTTTGGGAATTATCCGATATTTCCACCTGTCACCTCCGTGCGACATCTTTCATAACAATAACAACAACAATGATAATTCAGGTGGCGCACACATACGGGACTAAAATCATGCAGAGACAGAAACTTTCTCACCGCAGCATATGATCAAGCGTTGAACATGGAGGCACATGACGCGAAAGTCATGAAGATCTCGACAGCCCCCCCAAATGCACAGTGCTCAATACCAAGAAGAGAGAACAATGCATTCACTTTCAAGGTGCTTAGCGATAACAGCCACAGGGTATGTTAGGATGCACATTGAAATAGCTAAGATTCTACATCATTTGTATCTAGATCTCCAAAAAGTACAGAATCAAAACATCATTGTATCAACGCATCATTGTATCTCCATAAGGCACAGAATCAAAACATCATTGTGTCTCCATTAAGTACAGAATCAAAACATCATTGTATCTCCATGCTGTACAGAATCAAAACAGCGGAAAAGATTTGAGAGCATCTACCAAAAACAGCCACAGAGGCGGATGGTCAATATACTATGAAACTTCCAGAACAGAAACGGTCCAACAGCAAGGAGACCCGATATGGTTGCACGCAATTCTGCGGACATCATGACCACAGCAGTTCTACATGACAAGAACATCAAATCCAATGAATACGAAAAGACTTTAAAGTACGAACACATCTGACAGGAAATACAGAAGCTGTGCACTGTAAGAAGCACAGTTGATAGCAGTAGGCATCGGAACAGCGGAAAGCATCAAACCTGGACCCACAGATCGACTGGAGAGCGTGCCAGACAGCAACAAACAGCAGCAGTCCTCAAGGCTGCCCTCCTCGCCAGAGCTCGCGTCCTCCGATAAATGTTGGATCTCCAGGAAATGTGATAGGATTCCAAGACCAAGAAACAAAACATGACGCTGCTGCTGCTGCTGATTTTGATGACGACGACGACGATGACGATGGGTGAATAGATGGATGGCTGGCTGGCTGGCTGGCTGGATGGATGGATAGATGGATGGATGGATGGATGGATGAATGGATGGATGGATGGATGGATGGATGGATGGATGGATGGATGGATGGATGGATGGATGGATGGATGGATGGGAGGGTGGGTGGGTGGGTGGGTGGATGGAATGATGGATGGAATGATGGATGGAAGGATGGATGGATGGGTGGGTGGGAGGACGGACGGACGGACGGACGGATGGGATGAATGGAGTGTAATTGCCTCTCAGTTTTTGTAGGCTATGCAAAGTCATTGATCACAAAATCACTGAAACTAGTAATGAGGTTGAGGGGGTGGAGTCACGACTTTGCTAGTTATTTCGCCTTTAACGAATAGCGGTGGCTCTATTCTCCCCCCCCCCCCCCCCCCAGCTCACTAGGGGACGACGGCGACAAAGATGGCGTGGACAGGGTAGAGAGAAGGCTACATATCAGTCAATGTCAGTCAAGAGGAGCGCTCACAGCAAAGTTTCGCAAAGCCCAGAGCTTTTCTCCTACATGCACCTGTCCCTGCAGGCGCTCGCCGTGAGCGCTCATTTCTGAACGTGTTTAAATAAATACCTTTTGAAACGAAACGCGCCTCTGTTGAATCGCCTTTGGCGAACTTTGCTAGCCTGTCCCCGTCCTGGCTTACCAGTCTCCGGTGTTGACTTCAGGGCGAAGACAATGGATGAGCGTGCACGCACATAAATCAAGTGAGGGATCCATTGTAACTGTTGCCTTCAGGGCCTGTCCTGCAAATTGATCACATCTATGGGTGAATGGATGAAATGTTACGTCATTTCAAACTATGCAGGTTATGAAAACCCATTGATCACGAAAATCACGAGAGCTAGATGGAGAAAGAGTAAGTCGTTTCCATATCCGAAGTTATTCGCCTCCTACACATTGCGCAGAGAGACACGGTGAGTCAGTTTTAAACCCAAACCTACAGGAGGCTGATCACATCGTGGAAAACAAATTGCCTCGACGTCCTAATGATACGCTTTGTGAACACCTTTACGCCTGTGTGGAGAAAACCTTTTCGACCTTGACCGCAATCAATGAGTCGAGTGTCTAAGTTAGAGAACAACATTTTGACCATAGATGACATTTTTTAAAATTCAAAACACAGTTGCACCAAATGACTGTGTAGCTTCACGGTCCTGTGCGCGTTGACCAGTAAAAGTGGATTGTCTGTTTGTCATTCATCGACCCTCTGTCATAAATCACTTGTGAATAACGACAACGGCAATGTTGTGTTTCTGTCAGAAAATGTCATATAACAAGTGCCAGAACCTTCTCTCTCTCTCTCTCTCTCTCTCTCTCTCTCTCTCTCTCTCTCTCTTCTCTCAGTCTGCCTCTGTCTCTCTGTCTCTCTGTCTGTCTCTCTCTCTCTCTCTCTCTCTCTCTCTTCTTTCAGTCTGCCTCTGTCTGTCTCTCTGTCTCTCTGTCTGTCTGTCTGTCTCTCTCTCTTCTCTCAATCGGTCTCTGTCTCTGTCTCTGTCTCTATCTCTGTCTCTGTCTCTGTCTCTGTCTCTGTCTCTGCCTCTGCCTCTGCCTCTGTCTCTGTCTGTCTGTCTGTCTGTCTGTCTGTCTGTCTGTCTGTCTGTCTGTCTGTCTGTCTGTCTGTCTGTCTGTCTGTCTGTCTGTCTGTCTGTCTGTCTGTCTGTCTGTCTGTCTGTCTGTCTGTCTGTCTGTCTGTCTATTTCTCTCTCTCTCTCTCTCTCTCTCTCTCGTAAGATATACAACGTGCTGCTACAGTCTGGAGAGAACATTGGGCGCGAGATAAACGAACATTGCTGTGTAAACATAATTTTGAAGATTTGTGGAGATTGCAATATGTGCAGAATGAGAAGTAATTCCTAAAGGAGCTGCGGGAACGTTTGATAACCGAATATATACACATTTGGTACAACTCTCTTGCAAACAGTGAAAGGTATGCATGCCTTCTATAGGCAATTCAAATGTGTTTTCAGCCGTGAACAGTATTTTTGCACGATTGATCAGCGAATCCTCAAAGATTTATTTGTCCGTTTTCGAGCTGGTTTTAGCGATTTAATCATCCACAGACACCGCTTCACAAATGATCCTAAACGGTCTTTCCTTTGTCCATCATGCAATATGGAAAATGAAGATGAGATTCATTCCTGTTGAGATCCCCGGCCTACGCAGATATAAGGCAAAATTATGTTTTTGATTTGTTTGATCCATCTAAACGTGTTAATATTGCGATGGTGCTGGCATCCGACAATGTCAATACGATACGATCTGTGGCATTGTACTTGTTGCATGCATTAGAAGAAGAAGAGATGTCGTCGGCACAACCGAGTGATGTAAAAACAATCATGTTGTGATGGGCCAGAGGCCTAAACAAATAGAGTATTCATTCGTTCTCTCTCTCTCTCTCTCTCTCTCTCTCTCTCGTTGGATTGAAATGCATATGTTAAACTGAGAGAGGGAGAGAGATGTCTCGCATAGCATGTAAATCAAATATAAGAAGAGTATGAAGCGGTAAATTAGAAGGAACCAGAATTCGGACAATGAAATAGATATGTCAATATACATTTTTTAAGCACCCAAGCTTTCAGGGGGAAAAGTACCGACAACACTACATCTTGTACACGATGTCGATCTCATTCGGTGAAGAGTTGGTATTTTAGTGTATTTGGAGTGGATGCCCAGAGCAAGTTCAGTGATGATTGTCATACGTCCTTTGTTCAGCCTGACAGAATAATCTCTCTCTCTCTCTCTCTCTCTCTCTCTCTCTCTCTGTGTGTGTGTGTGTGTGTGTGTGTGTGTGTGTGTGCGCGCGCGCTCATGCGCAAGCGCTGGTGAGGAAGAAATGGCTACGCGTGTGTTCCACTCATGTTTAGACAGTTGAAACGAAATCACTCACCAGACAGAATATATCCTCTACGGGCCAGTGTTTTGTCCCGCCAATACACCGATAGATGTCTGCATCATTTCGGGCGTCGGTTGTGTGAAAACTCCCACGATTCAGAAGAAACGGTCTGTCCTTTCCAGATGTTCCTACAAGGTTAAATGCTATTCCCTGGGCAGTTCGCTGAACAGAAGACGTGAGATGCTCGTGCCAATACGCGCTGACCAGCCAGAGAACCCCAAGGCCGATAACAACAGCGAAGAGGACGCGCTGGAAACCTCGACACAAACGACGAAGCAAGGGACGACCCGAGATTCGGAAAAGAGATCGCCTGGCCTTGGACATGATTGCGTTCGGACGCTGGAAGCAGGCTTTTGGTTCTCCTTGGAGATAGACTGCGAGCAGGCTGTGGGTTCTCCCTGGAGATAGACTGCGAGCAGGCTGTGGGTTCCCCCCCGCGAGTTAGACTGGGAGCAGGCTGTGGGTTCCCCCCCGCGAGTTAGACTGGGAGCAGGCTGTGGGTTCCCCCCCGCGAGTTAGACTGGGAGCAGGCTGTGGGTTCCCCCCCGCGAGTTAGACTGGGAGCAGGCTGTGGGTTCCCCCCCGCGAGATAGACTGGGAGCAGGCTTTGGGTTCCCCCCCGCGAGTTAGACTGGGAGCAGGCTGTGGGTTCTCCCTGGAGATAGACTGCGAGCAGGCTGTGGGTTCCCCCCCGCGAGTTAGACTGGGAGCAGGCTGTGGAAACCTGTCCAGAACACACCTGTCTGCTGCGCGGATTGAGTGCGAGGTCGCCGTTGCGTGCTACCTGATCAATGACTGCTCGAGCACGCAAGACCTTCCGGTTTAGTAGATTCGGCGCGGACTGTTGCTACCGCACAGGGGCAGGGGGAGCTACGGTTTCATCGATGGGTCAGCAGCTGGCCACTGGCCGTTCAGGTGGACATGGATTTTTTACTATGTTTTTATGGAAAATAACGATGTTATTCTTCGGCTCAGCAGCTGTAAACCCGGCGCAGACTGCGAAGAAGACAACTATCAAAAAATGAACCAAAATACAAACTGAGCTGTGATAAGTTGGGTAGATGATTCATGTTGACAACAGTTCCTTTTTTAATGAACAACACACACACTCACACACACACACACACACACACACACACACACACACAAACGCACGCACGCAAACACACACACACACATACACGCACGCACGCACACACACACACACGTACATGACTTTCAAATGTTTTTTGACCAACAAATCCTTTGAAAAGTCAATGAAAGCAGAACAATATATCAACGAGCCGAAAATAAAGAAAGGTATATATACATGTATATGCATACGAATTCGACTAGGTATAAATGAGTTGATCGTGAACGGTTGCTATGATAGTGACAAAAATTAGACTTTATTTTGTACGAATAGCGTTGAACACGAAATACACTTTTTGTGAGGCTGACCGATGTATGTTGATATTAGGAAAAAGTATATTATGCCATATTTTGACACGGCTAAATGTAGGCGCATTGGCTTTTTTCTCGACAACAGGGTTGTAATAAAGACATGAAATGTCGCTGTGTACCTCCATTATGCCTAATGAGGCGAAACGAGAACTTGAACATGTATCGCAGTCGATCACAATGCCATCATTACAAGCCTGTCAACATTTTTACCAAGTCCGTTGCCTTGTGACGGGCCGATGGCCTACGCAATAAAAGTCTAACGTCTAAAATCTTACCTTGTAAGTTCTCTGAAAAGACGAGGGACGCTGAGAAAGATACGTTGCTATGTAAAACAAGTAGCTTTAATGCCTTTAGTCGTTTCGGCCACAAGGGCCCATCTCGAATAGGGCGTCGTACTCGACGTGGAGGTAGCCCAGGTGGATCCAAGTGATCTTGTAATCGCGTACTCGTGCATTCGAATACACCGGGAGTGACGGGAGTGACACCTACACGACACTGCCGAATCAGTGGGTTACACGATATGCACCTAGACACAGCGCCAAAACTCGTACGTCGTTCAAGAGACCTAATGCTCGATGGCACTCAATGGCGCTCGATTCTTCAACGGCTTGCTAGGCGTAGCACCATCGAGCGCTCGATTCTTCAACGGCTTGCTAGCCGTAGCACCATCGAGCGCTCGATAGTCCGCCGCAGAGGGGTTACAAACGTAAATTAAAAAATGGCTGCTCTTGGCGAATGGACGGAAATCACAAAATTTCAACTTTTGATTAACACTCAAGTTGTGAGAGAAGATACAAAAAATTCGACGGACATTGCTTTCTTTTTTGAAAGAATAACTGTTCTGAAATAATCACCTGGCAAGATGTGAACAATTGTTTTTAAAAGATTTCTAAAAAGTTTGAAAGGAATAACTGGATATCTTACACTAGCCCTTAATTCGTTGTGCAATCTTCCTTTATCTAAGTGTCAAGACATTTTTGCTTGCGCTGTAAGTCAGCACTGTCGTTTCGACATAATTTTCTATTCGAGCTGTGCTGAACCTTGATGCACAGCTGCAGCATCATAAATCTCATCATCTTCCTCAAGGAATGACCAGTCTGTAGCTGCTGGTTTGCTCAGTTGGAACCCCCAGTGGGTTCGGGATAAGAATTGACCAACCGCGTCTCCTTGCGCAATTCGTAAGAGGTGAATAACTAGGGAGACCGTACGTGACTTAATTTGCGTTCACTCTAAACTGTTCCAGTGATTTTCGTGCATAATGGCCTTATATAGCCTACAAAAGGCTGATAGGTTGTAAAACACTATCCACCCATCTATCCATCCATTCATCCATCATTTTATCCATCATTCCACCCATCCATTCATCCGTCCGTCCGTCCGCCCGTCCATCCATCCATCCATCCATCCATCCAACCATCCGACATTCCATCAATCTATTCATCCATCCATTATTCCATCCATCCATCCATCCATTCATCCATCCATCCATCTATCATTCATCCATCCATCTATCCATCCATTATTTATCCATCCATCCATCTATCCATCTATCCATCTATCCATCTATCCATCCATCATTCCATCATTCCATCATTCCATTCATCCATCCATTTATCCATCCATCCATCCATGATCCATCCATCTATCCATCCATCCATCATTCCATCCATCTATCATTCCATCCATCCACCATTCCATCCATCCATCATTCCATCCATCCATCTATCCATCCATTGAAACACAAGGGGTGGAAACTGGGCACCCATAACAGATCCACTTCTGCCACGTTATCATCGACGTTTCTGTTTGCAGCAGTGTGTTGGGCTGTAAACGGCAGTACAGGGCGATAGACCCCCCGTGGGTTGGGGGTCAGAATAGACCCACCGCGTCTCCCCAAATGATTCATAAGAGGCAAATAAATAGGGACATTACGATTTGACTTGCGCATACTTGAACTATTTTAGTACTGTTCGTGTTTACTGGCCTTACATAGCCTACAAAGGCTGCTGGGCCGTAAAAATCCATCCATCCATGATCACTTGCGGCAAGTCGAAGCATCGGGAAAGTAGGCGCGAGCATCGCCCATTAAAACAGGCCATCAGCAGCTAACTTTGTATCTGCAAGCAGGGAAAACAGAAAAACAAACGGCTCCAGCTGTGTGTTGTACAAGAGACCGTCCACAGTTACACAGGTGATGAAGTGAAAACTAGCTGGAGTCAAGAGACAGGTGAAGGGAAGCAGGCATTGATTATAATAATTGGGTTTGGTTGCAGCTGCCTCTCACAATATTTCCGCTTGTTTCCTCGTAGGGTAGAATACTTCACCACTAAACGGGTCAATTCAGGGGTCGAAAACTATTAGCACATCAATTCTTCATGGTAAACAGTCTGGAAATCCCCCCCCCCCAACCCCTCCAAATCGAACACGGAGCCTTCGTATATACTTTTTCTGAGGATACGGCTGAACTGAATTCGAGCTCTGTACGTGCAGACTTGGGTTTGCTGAAACATTAGGCACAACAGAAACGATTAAACGTTTCACTTCATCGGATACAGGGCTCATTTTCCAGCTATCATTATTAATATGAAATACACGCTACCGTGAACCATACAGCGAGTGGAAATAATAATCCTCACTACATCTCATGGTCGAATATCGAGCATATTGATATCCGAATGTCAACACCTGTAGAAGATGGCTTACACAACTTTTGTCACTTACTTGTTTTGCTTCCGTTATAAGAAGCTAGACGATGTAATGTTCATATAACCGTCATATCTGCCAGACATGAACATAATTGATTGTGTCATAACCACACTGGTTCAATAATATGCTACCAGTCCTTACAAAATGAGTCGCTTGGATACTTTATTCATATCGAGTTCTGCCGAAAATTCATCCAATTTAGATTTTTACTCTGTTCCGAACGCTGAATGTTCCGGAGACGGACTACACTGGTAGACTCGTCCATATATGTTGAGAGGGGTGTGGGAACTTCAGCAAAGCTGGCGGGCCACATCATCTGAGAGGCAGGCGCTTTTGGTCGGGTAATCTGCAGTGAATCCGCGGTGATTCACATATAGAATAGCCATAGAATCCGAAGATTCGAAAAACCTCATGAAAACGCAACCAGTTAGATGCTATAGCCTGCCAGCTTGTGTGGCCCGCCAGCTTCGCTCCTCGGACGAGTCCATTAAAGTGGCTCGTCTCCAGAACTTTACACCAAATCTCTGCATAATGAAACTCATTTCAATATGTTTTCGAGAACACCCGCTGCTTGCGGTCAATATATCATTATTGTCCGTGAATCCACTCACGCGCGACAGCTGCTCTGAAGTCTTTCACTACGTACTTAGTAATCTCATCCACGGAAGGGTTTCGACAGATGAAAGAAACCCCCGCACAACAAGCTGTGCAGTGCGCGCGAATGTCGATGGCATATCCGTCCCTGTTGAGTCAGCTTCTGCTCAAAGGCCCGACGTATTGATAACTTCGTGAATGCTTTACAATCTGGATTCCCTGGAGGGGCCGCGTTTTGTCTGCAGTGAGAGGTACCCCTACAGACCCCCCACCTCCCCCCTCTTCCCCCCCCCGCCCCCTCCTCCCTCCGCCCCCTCCTCCCCCCCCGCCCCCCCCCGCCCCCCCCCCGCCCCCCCCGCCCCCCCCCCGCCCCGCCCCCTCCTTCTCCGCCGTCGCAAAAAAAAATTCCACTCTTCGCCTTCCAATTCAAAAGCTTTGTATGGATACAGAATGTAAGAGTAGGTGTGCGTGTGCATGTGCATGTATGTTTGTTTGTGAGTAGTGTGTGTGTGTGTGTGTGTGTGTGCGTGTGCGTGTGTGTGAGTGTGCGTGCGCGCGCGCGTGTGTGTGTGTGTGTGTGTGTGTGTGTGTGTGTAAGAGAGAGAGAGAGGGAGGGAGAGAAAGAGAGGGGGAGGAGAGAGAGACGGACGGACAGGACAGGCAGACAGACACTGAGAGACAGAGACGGGGGGAGAGAGAGAGAGAGAGAGAGAGAGAGAGAGAGAGAGAGAGAGAGAGAGAGAGAAAGAGAGAGACAGAGAGAGAGTCAGAGACAGAGAGAGAGAGAGGGGGAAGGGAGAGAGAGAGGGAGGGAGAGAAAGAGATACAGAGAGAGATACAGACAGACAGAGAGAGAGACAGACAGAGAGACATAGACAGAGAGACAGAGATAGAGACAGAGAGAGAGATAGAGAGAAAGAACAAAGAGAGATAGAGAGTCAGAGAGAGAGAGTGAGACAGAGAGAGAGACAGAGAGAGAGAGATAGAGAGACAGACAGAGAGACAGAAAGACAGAGAGAGACAGACAAACAGACAGACAGACAGACAGATAGACACCCAGACAGATACACAGACAGACAGACACACAGACAGACAGACAGACACACAGACAGACAGACACACAGACAGACAGACAGACATACAGACAGACAGGCAGGCAGGCAGGCAGGCAGGCAGGCAAGCAGGCAGGCAGGCAGGCAGGCAGGCAGACAGACAGACAGAGACAGACAGAGACAGAGAGACACAGAGAGAGAGAGAGAGAGAGAGAGAGAGGGAGAGAGACAGAGACAGAGACAGAGACAGAGAGAAAAAGACACACAGAGAGAGACAGAGACAGACAGAGAGAGATTCTCTATTTTCCACCGACGACCCATCAGTATATGAATTACACATTCAAAACAATGACACAACAGAGTGCTAAAGCTTAGAACTTGCGGTTAAGTCGAAGACACGCCAATATCTGCTATGAGTGCATGGTTGATTAAAATCACAGCGTAATATGCACATTGTGTTAGAATTGGTTCCGTCAGAGCATTTTCTAGTCCCGAGTGTCCAGTGGCAGCTCCTGCATTTTCTGCTAGCGTCGTTCAAAGTCATAACAAATGTTCATGGAAATGTTCTCGAGTCTTCTCTGCCTCTTTTCCACTGATCATGCAGGAGAGATTTGTATGATTTGTATCCTGTAATTACTTTACTAAATAGTTTTGGCTAAGATCACTGAACACATGCTAATTATATTTTGAAAAAAGTGTGTCTCATTCTCTGTTTCGTTGCAAAATGGACAGTTTATGCCAAGGGTCTTTTCTTGACTGTGCCTTAATTTTCAGTTCATGCAACCTAAGCGAAAATGAATAAAAGCAATACGAAATTTATTTATGTTGACATAGGTTGAATATTGTTCACACTCAAACGAAATGTTAAACATCCTATAAAAAGCAAATATGTGACTGGAACCAAAATTTGAGCTCCATTCCCGCAAAAAGCAATCCTGCAGTCTTTGTTTAAGACATGTTAAGAAAACTGCCCCGTTCAGGATGCCACAATTGTTCCGTATTTATGCAAAACCAAGAGCTGACAAGCACCTTTCAATTAATTTTACCCAGATTAACTTTTCTGGCATGTTACAGCGGAATAGACTAAAGTAGGCATGCTTGGGAAGTCTGCAGTCCGGTATTTTGCATAGCCTGAGCCAATACTTCACCGTAATAGAATACGGTGGCAATAAACATAGGATACCTGCCTAGATCACCAGAGCACATGCTGTTGGGGAATTTCATATTGACATTCAGGAAACGCTTACATGCAAACGCATTCAGCGTGGCTGAGACTATAGTGCATATAGTCTCAGCAACATGTTGGTCACGTGATAGCCTTAATTCTTCCATAACATGCATACCACCATTCAACACTGAGTCTCAGCCACGCTGAATGACATATCTCATCGTTGAGTGTATTCCTCCGCTTGTTGTGATACACTCGATGCTGGCAGCCATCTTTCCGTCAGTTCATTTTCTAAACATCGATTTCCCATAAATGTAAAACTTGTATGCGGTAAAATTCGAATCACAAGAGTGTAATATTGTCAACTCTACTAATTATAAGGACTTTGAATACAACAGCAACAATTATACTTCATTGTGCGAGTAAGGCAACCAATCCCGTCTGCATAATGATAATCGTTTGGACCGATAGTACGATACGCCCAGAAACCCGCTGAGTGCTTTTACTGATGAGGAATCATTAATTTAATGTATGCTTAGAAGGATTAAACTTTGAAAAACTGCTTCTGAGCTCTCCGATGATATCGAACTTCCGAATCGGACGGAAGAAACTTCGACTCGATCAACGTTCAACACAGAGACAACAGTGAGTAAAATCTTCCTTCTACTTCTAGATCAGTCGATACACGAATGATCGAAGTGTGGACTCAGCAGCTCGTCAAACAGTGTGAAGGCAGTTAGACCACAGGTTTCGGCCAGAAAGCATTTACTTGCGAGAGTATAACCATAGATTCACGAAACCATCCCGGAGCCATAGGAATCCTTTTCGACGCGTTTATACTGACTAGTTCCAAAGACAAGCGCACGTG